>JAWNPV010000093.1:0-41259 GCA_035078785.1 Collessia kirishimana
GAGAGAGGGAGGAACAATTCTTCTGGCAGGCTTGGGCAGATGGAACTAGTTCAGTGACGTCGAGTTTGAACCCCCTGATGACTTGACCCAGCAAGAACCACATAAATCACTTGCCCCAAAGACTGTTGGTTTATCAACTCAACTGTGAGTGGGAGAGGAAAATCGAAAATCCCCTGCAGATCACCGACGAACCATCCATCAACGCAGAGCAGCACAGAAAGTGTTGTGTTCAAGTGGCTGAGGATTGTAAACTAATTTAGTTTCTATATTTTCTCAAAGTACATAAATCAAAAGATTTATGTGAACCGTGAATGGGGCAAATCGACGACTGTGTAGCGGACGGCTGTGAAAACATTTTTTGTGTGGCAATTGGCGCTATTAGCGACTGGGAATACCAAACTGAATGGATAAATGGAGAAAACAAATAGCCGCGGCAGTTGTTTAAGCTTTTGTTGATGTGTGCCGTAGACTTTTAGCCTTTTAGCGCGTATGGGGATCCATGGTATCCATAAATCGTCTGTTGGCTGATGATTTTTCCCACATTAGACGACCCAGCAGTAGCAGCAGCAGTAGCATCAGACACATGTTCTTGATGGGCCGCAACCAGATCGACAACAACTGCATAGCGAAACAACACAAGCGAGAACATGGCGTGAAGAGTTTCTTTCTCCATTTCCATGTCCCTCGTCTAGGCGGAGAGGTTCTTTCCCCTCTGCCTTCGGCCTGGCCCTTGGTCTGTGTGAAAATTTATGTCTTGTTGTGATGGAAGCTTGTGTTGTTCCAACACCCTGTATATCTAGTTGACGCAAGGGTATATTAAGCATGTCTAGGGGCCCATAGATCGCTGATGCCCGATCAGGTTGCCTCCTCTGTACACTACATTGTCGACTACAGGGTAGTTGGCAGTTGCAACTTCCTTTTTCCTGGTTGAAGTAGCTGCTGTTGGTTTTTTTAATCATAATTCAGCGCGTGTCGACGAACATGTAGCAGCACCCACGCTGGAAAAGTCTAGCGAGGGAAATTTATGTTCGAACTGCAGCGAAATGAAAAATCCATGATTTTACGCGACTACAGGGGAGTGGCTAAGGGGAGCGATGATCAAGAGGTTCAGACTGAGGCCGAGCAATAAACACTTGTTACCCTGCCTGCCCCGAGGAAGGGACACAGACAGACGGTTTCAGGGGGAAGAAGCGTCCGCTGTCTAACCGGAAACGTCTAAGACCAAGGAAATTGTCACGTGCGTAGCTCGGTTAACCCCTCTTCGATGATTTCCTCACTCCACTCGTCAAGGACAAGCGGATGTGTTCGTTTGTAGATCATTTCTCTTTCCTCTTGTTCATTGGATTTCCAACAGCAACAGGAAATGCAAAGACATCGAATGGTGTCACCCCCCCTTACCCTAGGACAACTGCTTCGATGCCACCTTTTCTCAGGCACCTTGTTCTCATCGATCCCAGGGTTCCCTACGGCTGTCTTCTCAGCTGCTGCTGCTGGCAGCTTCCGCCTTTTTGGGGCCACGTCTATAAATACCATCAGCTGTCTTGTACAGGAAATTGTTGTTCTTGACTGCTCTGGTGTTGTGTGGTGTTGTGTTGTGTTGGGTTGTATTGTGGGTCCAACGGAAGACGGATGACGATGCAGAGAGGTGCAATCTGGTTGCAAAGATTTTTAGAGATTTTTATCGCCTACCTGCCTGCCTCAGTGCACTTCATTGAGGCTGATCAATGATCTCTCGAAAGTGGATTCCCATCTGCCCTTCCCTTTTCAGTACTTTTTGGCACACGCTTCTTGGTCTTTAATGGCTGCTTCCATCAGCTTCAACCGCGTTGAAGATGCAGATGGAGAGAGAAGAAGGAAAACACAAGACGGAGACCATAAATTTTCCACAAATGAAGATTTGAATCAGGGCAGCACCAAGATCTCTCAACTGCCAACTGCCAACTGTAGACTGCAGACTGTAAACCAAGAATTGGGTTGACAGGAGGCTAAAGGGTGGGGAGCATGAAGCATGTGGCGTGTGGCGCGGGGCTAATTGCAAGGAAACGTTCCACAAATAATGCAAAAATGTTTGAAAGACTTTTAACGTTGGCAAACAAGTTCCAAAAATAAATTCAAACCACGAGCCCCGCCGATGCGATGCTGGTTTCATCTTGTTGTTGAGGGCGGCCGGGCGGCTTTTTGCCCTTTTTGTGTTGCAACATCTGTGGCAGCTTCAAAGCCGATTTGGCAGGCAATTAAAACCTGTAAAATGAGGGCGGCAAACATGGCAAAAAGTTCGGTTGGAGGTTGTTGATTCCATTTCCATCGATTCAATCGTTTCAATCCAATTTGTCTTGTGTCTCATTCACTCCCTCGACTGCTGAGGCTGCTGCTGCTTTGTTTTTGCTCATTAGCAACAACATTTTCATAGCCCAGAATTTTCCTAGGAAAAACAGATCGAGTTGTTTCGCTTTCCACACACACACAGCAGCAGTTCGAATGGTTTTTTTCCTCACAGCAGCAACGCATCGCCAGCGAGGAAAAGAACAACGAGAAAGAAAAAAAAAAAAATATTAAAAACAAAATCCAAAACTAATTGAGCTGCGCAAATTTTCAACAATTTTTCCTCTGTTTTTCCTCGCCTGCCATCGCCCGCCTGCCGCCTGACGCTTTCTTGCATTTTGTTTATACCGCTCGTAAAATAGCAGCGCAAAATAGGCAAAAATTATCGACAGACGTTGGGCAATAAATGAAACTTAATTTTCCTGTTCTGTTGCGCTGTTGGCTTCTTTCCTTTCTTAGTTTATACTTTGTTTTTCACGGGCCCCCCCCTCGCTCCCTCGCCTTCCCATCCATCCATCCAAGTTCAGTTTATAAATAAATGATAAATTATCTGCCGCGTTGCGATCGCCGCGTGCCGTCGAGCTGCTCAACTGAGGCGATTGGAGGTTTTTTTTGTTTACAGAATGGTAAATGCGCCGCAGATACTCCGCTGCTGCCCTCGCCTCGGTCTACGCCTGTGCCGTACTGTACTGGGTCTGGTTTCCACCAGTTGCGCTTCCTGTGCCAGTCAAAATGCTTTGCACAGGGCGGAGAGGCAGAGGCACATCAATAAAATTTAATAACAACTATAAATAGTCGGTAATAATTGTAGAAAAAGGAATTTAATTTAATGATAGCGAAGCCGCAGCCACAATGAATGTGGCGCAAGGTTATAGGAATTGAAATGAACTGGGCAGATGAGAGATGGATCCCTCGATAATCTGATCTGTTCTGTAACGATTTCTCTTCTTCTCTCTCTCGACAGATGTGGAAGAATTGTCAACCAAGCTGATGGCCAAATTGGCAGAGGTTCAGAGTCTGGATGGTGGAACCTTTTTCATTGGCAATGCGGATGCCCTACGGGGTCTGCCCGGTTCGGCTGCCTCGGCGGCAGCTACGCAGGCAGCGTTGCATTCAACGACACAGTCGTCTGGCATCTTTCAGCCGCAACATGTGCTGTTGCCTGGTAAGTGTGTCAAAGGTCAAAGCCACTTGAGAGTGGTGAGTGGTGGTATCACCATCATTGACCGCCTCAAGCCCTAACCCTAGGCCTAGCAGGAGGCGAGAGGCACAGCGGGTTCGTCTCAAGGGTATTCCAGGGTGTCCGTTTGTATGGCTCTCTGTGTGTGGGTGTGTGTGCGAGTGTGTGTGTGTGGGTCGTGTAAAAATTTGCATATAAATTGCTGGATGGCAACGATCAAGTGGCGACAACAGACTTTTAATGGTCTCCCCAGTGCCATTGAGTGCGATCGGTATTGAGAGTTGATCGGTTGTCCATGCAAATGAGTTGGGGAAACGACCAAAAGAGTTTCGGTTTGGAGTGCGTGTTGCTCTCGTGTCATTAGGATCGAGGAGTCACTGAATTCAAGCTGTTTGGGCTCCACTTCTGATGCTTTTGTCAGTGTCACAGTGTCATCAGCGGCAATTGATTGGGGTGGCCTGTGGCTGTCATTACTCCTTACTCATTGGCTACCCTTTGTTCTCTCTCTCTCTTCTCAACCCGCCCACAGATAAAAACGCTGTCAAACATCATCAGGAGCGACGCATACTGAAGACCCTGCAGCCGGGCAACGTCTACATAGAGGAGAGCAATGGAGGCATAGGCCTGGGCAAGGCCTAAGACACCTGGGCAACTGGAAACCACCACACAATACTTAAACCCTGAAGCAGAGATGAACTGGACAGGATCGGAGTGGATGGCAGCAAGCAAAAGCAAATTGAATCAACTAGAAACACAAACAACAAACTGAAAGGAAATTCAATGTTTCTTTCCGCTTAACTTTTTTTTTCTCTCTCTTCCCCCCTCTCACCCTCTCTCTCTCTCTCTAATATTTAATTTAAATGTTATGTTGACTTGTTTGTAATGCGAATGGTTTTTTTTTTTTTTTTTTTTTAATGTGAGAAATTTATTCATACGAAATTGGCACGAAGGCGTTTTGTATATAAAACCCAACACACACACACACACACTGACACACAGAGACACACACAAGCGTTTCGAAGTGGAGTTTCGAACAAGCAAGCACACATACCCATGCAGACCCAAAGCGATTTCTTACATTTAATTTAACTTTTAACAAATTTCTACTTAATGTAAATATTAAGAAACGATTATCGAAACAGAAACACAAACTGAAACGGAAGCGGCAATGGCAATGGACCAAGCAATATCGTTAGCATATCAGCTTAGCTTACTCTACATGGTTTAAAGTCATTATATAGGGCTACACAGACACCACCACACACACACACCAGAGAGCTGCAATGAACGTCGTAACCAAGCAGCTCTCTGATCTACATGGCATGTCCAGCGGACAGCAGGAACTCAGCTTGCGCTTCTTCCTTCGTTTAATCTAGGGAACTGAAAGGTCAACGCTAAACCTGTTAGGGCATCCCCAACACCCACACACACACACGAGCTATAATTATTATTCTTATTATATTTATACTGCATTAATCTACGCAACGTTTTTTTTTTTTTTTTTTCGTCTTCTTTCCTTCCTCACGTGGATCGAAAGTATCGAATTAGGGCCTTCAAAAACAAAAATATTTAATAATTCTAGGAACTCGAATTCAATGTCGATTGCTGGCAAGGAAATCAACAAAACAAACATAAAAATTGTAAAATGTAAAATGTTAAATGTGAATATTCTAAGTGCTATCTAACAGTGTGCAGCAAATAAAAGGTTTCTTCAATCATAACTGCGTGTTTTTTATTCAATCTGATGCCTCAGATCTCCCCTAACCCCCCACAGACCTTCTTAGACCCTCCCAGCTCCTCTTAGACTCTTCCAGACCCCCCCAGTTCCTCTTAGACGTTCCCAGACTCTCTTAGATGTTCCCAGATCCTCCCAGATCTTCTTTGACTATCTTAGACCCTCTCAGATCTTCCCAGACCCTCCCAGTTTATCTTAGACGTTCCCAGACCCTCTCAGATCTTTCCAGACCCTCTAAGGGCTTCTTACACCCTTTTAGATCGTCCCAGTTTCTCTTATACTCTCCCAGACCCTCTCAGATCTTCCCAGGGCTTCTCTTAGACTCTCCTAGACCCTCTCAGATTTTCCCAGACACTCTCGGGGCTTCTTAGACCCTCTGTGACCCTTTGAGCTCTCTTAGATTTTCCTAGACCCTCTCAGATCTTCTCATACCCTTTTAGAGCTGCTCAGACCCCCCACAGTCCCTTTACAGACTCTCCACAAGCCCTCACGGACCACCTTAGACCTTCTTAGATCTTCCCAGGCCCTTCCAGTCACTCCCAGACCCTGTCAGACTCTTCCAGACTGCGGATTGTCTCAGAAGCGTCTGAGAAGAAGGAAACTCTGCCTGGCAGTCCCTGCTCACTACAATTAACCAGATAGCTGGGCATAAACTTCCTCAAAGGGGTGCCACAGTGTCTGGCATCAGCGTCTTGGTCGGCCATCCCGCCCGCCCCAAGCTTCAGCCACAGCCCCAGTCAATCCTCGCCTGGAGAGGGCAGAAGAGAATAGAAAACACAAAGGTATTGACAGCCAGGAAACGTCTTTCAATGGCAATGAAAATGGAAATAGACAAGCAACTGGTAAGGAGGGGACTCTTGGGTGCAATACGATTGGATTTTGTCTCCGGGGTCTTTGAATTGATTTATTTATAAAATGCTCTGCATGGTTGGTTGGCTGTTGTTTGCGCATTCAGTTGCACAATTAAATGCTCTTTGGCTGGGCAACATTGTTGTGTCCACTTCAAAGCGGCCAAGGCAAGAAAAAATTGTAAAAAATTGTAAAAATAATGTTGAAGCATCGATCGAGCAACGCGTAAACATTTCTAATGAAAAACCTTCAAGGTGGAAGGGGAAAATGCCAAGCCAACCCAGTTGATACTCTTTGCTGGGCGAATGTAGTTGGCCGCTTGAATTGTTACAAACTGAGTGGGAAAGTTGTGGCTCCCTGAACTGGTTAAGGGTATAGAAACACACAGCAATCGATGTCCCAACCAATCGACATTCAATGCACGAATTGCTGTGGTTGGCTGTGGTTGGCCTGCCTGGTTGCCAATGCCGCCCCATGGCCTGGCCAACAGAAATTAATTAATGAAAACGTGGAATAAATTAGCGAAAATTAGAGGCAAACAGGGGGGGGGGGGGGGGGGGGGGAACCCCCACCCTTGACCCCCCCCCCCTTTTCCCTTCCCCCCCCCCCCCCCCCCCCCCCCCCCCCCCCCACACCCAACATTGGCAATCAAACATTGTTCAATGGACCATTAAGCTACTGAAAAAAGTCTCAAATGGCAGCGAAGAGCCTAGGCAACCTCTTCTGGGCAACGGACGGATCTATTGGTGGAACCAAATGAGTCGATCGAGCAGGCAGCGCTGTTTACAGGGTATGACAAAGTGCAGAGGCAGCAGCTGCAGGGCAACGGGGATCTTCAGATCGGAGGTATTAAGATCGGTGTGGCACATGCCAAACTCATTTGGGTTTATTTTTAAACGCAGCTGCTGACGTTAAAGGCAAATGAAGTTGAAGGCTGATGGTTGCTTCATTGTCACAGCTGTCTGGCAACTGCACTTGAACAGCTCAAGGGAGTTGCTGCCGCTGCTGCTGCTGCCTGCTGCTGCCTGCTGCCTGCCATGTAGAGCATGAATATGATAAAGTGGAATGAAAATGAATGAAAATAAAATTAAAATAAAAGCGGAAGGAAGTGAAACATTAGGCAACCAAAAAGCAGCGGCAGAGAGAGAGAGAGGAGAGGGAGGCAGGTGGAGACGAGTCAACGTGTTTGCCAATTGCTTAATGGTGGAGGCGTCGGCATCTAAGGTTTCATTCACAAAACCGTTTCAATGGCGGCCACTTTGCATGCCCGAGGCAAGCGCAGCTAGCAATTAGCCGTTGGCCAAACTTGGCGGCTTTTGGAATTTGATTTGTTTTTTTTTTTTTTGCCATTTGGCATTACGACGCTTCCGTTGACCGAGAAACTGGGCAATCGATCAGCCAGGCAGTCAAGATTCTTGATTCCAACGGGGCAACAACAGCGGATTGCAGACTTTTGTTTAATGAATGAAAACTCACGGGTCGTTGGCAAGTGGAAATGGACAATTAGAGTTTCCTGCCATCGATCTGGGCGACTCCTCTCTCCACCCACATTTGCCATCCTCTTCTTCAAAGTGAAATGTAATAAACAGATTGTGACAAAAAGTCAAAGCTATGAGGTAAGTGAATTAAATTAGTGTCGCCCTCTATGTATAGACAACAGCAAGGCTGGCAGCTGTCATGGCTTACACTGTACAACAAGAGTTTTCTGCTTTGAATTTCCTCTATACAATTAAGGTGATTGCTATGACACACAGTAGTGTTGCAAGTTGAAATATTTGGCTGTCTAGTGCTTGGTAAGCCATAGGCAGCGCCAGTGTTTGACAAGTTTACACACCAACAAAAGCTGATTGCTAGGCGGATTTAATGGGAAACTAAGTTTTTTGCTGGCGCAATCTAGATGGAGTTGCTTAAGACCAGGCGACATTTGTTAATATTAGCAAGAAACTCTTAACAGCGCCATCTACACAGAGCTGTTAGCTTTAACTTGATAAAGAAATTTTTGAAATTTAAACTTTTTAAAACTAGAAAATTCAAATAAAATGTTGGCCTTGGACTAAGGCAAATGAGTTGGTTGGGCGAAGTAACCTTAACCGCTGGCTTGTTGTTTCCTTAACCCTTTATTGCCCATAAAATATTGGTGGCAGGCAAACAAACCAAAGCGGAAGTTGGCCAAGTGGCAGGCAGGTGACAAAATTAGCGCTTTTTCCGCCACAACAACAAACAACCAGCAAACAAAAGGAAACAAAAACAAAACAAAGGGAAACCCAAGCGACCCATTCAAGCAACCAAGTGGGGGAAAAACTATGGCAGCCTTGCAAGTTGCTAAATCACCAAAAATCCGCATCTCTTTTCAGCATCTTAACGGCCAATTTAGCGCCGAGCGACACGACACCGAGGCAGACAACAATGAAAGACAATAAAACAAACGTACAAAAGTACGTTGAGCCAATGGCTGGCAAACTGCTGCCTACTTTCAGGCTGTGCGTTGGCAGCGTTGCCAGCATTGGAAGCTGCCGACTGAGGCTGATGCGTTTGGCCTTTGCTAACTTCTTTTCATTGTGTTTTTCCTTGGCTGTCTGGCTGGCAGGAAAGTTGAAATAAAAACACTTTTGGGAACAATACGCATCAAGCCGTTGCCTGCCTGCCTGCCTGCCTGCCTGACTGGCAGAAACTTTTTTGCCTGCCTCCTGTCCTGGTCGTCAGTTTCGTTCCCTAGAGGTGTCGCTTGCCTGAGACGATGCTGGCGGGTTATCTGGGTGCCTTTTGTCATACTTTTGTTGGCCCCTCGAGTCACGTTTTCCTTCTCCGGCCCACCTGGCTGGCCGGATTCACTTTTGTTTATCTTCTCCCAGCCATTTTGTTTAATTTTGCGTACCGCAACGCGCAATTACACCAAGGACAGTCGACAGTCTTGGAGCCTAAAAAGCACAGTTTAAAGCAGACGAAAGGCACAGGACATGGGCCGGCACATCAATGTTGGCAACAAGTTTTCCGTTTGGTTATTTAAAGTTGATGGCAGGCGACAGGCGGCCAGTCGGTTGGTCGGTCCGCCAATGTCCTGGCGGACGGTGTTGATTTTCACACAACGCAGCGTGAAATTAGAAATCAACAAACACATCCTGCTGCTCCAGCCACACACACACAGGTCATCAGGACATGGACAGGGGGGTTGGGCGACTGGGGAGGTTGAATGAAGAGGTTTCAGGTGTCATTTGGACAAATCAGTTTTGGCTGCCTCGCTGATGGCTCGCTGTCGAGGCTGCTGAGGCTATCGAGGCAGCTGCTGGGTGGTTTCCAGTCGCTTTGCCATCGTCTGCCGTTGACAGACCAAATTAAAATGTCCTGTGACTGCCTGGCTGACTGACTGCCTGGCTGCCATCCGTCTGCCATTTGCATGGCCAGTCCAGTGCGTATGTCCGCCTGCCTGCCCACCTCCTTCTCCATTGGCCCTGGTCGAGTTGTCAGTTAATGACCAATTTGCCTGGCACCGCACCGCATAGCGCATCGAAAGAGCCAAAGCTAAAGCCACAAGGCTCCAGCAGGCGGTGGCAGGCGGCGGCGGCGGCTTTTAGCAGCTGTCGCAATTCGCGTTTTTCGGTTACGGATTTTTGGATTTAGACGATGCCGCTGCTGCTCCTGGGGCTGCTCTCATGACATCCATCAGACAGGGGACAATAAATCTTAAAGTTGCCTTGTCAAGGCAAAAACAAACAGCCAAAGCAACACGATAAAGCAGATAACAGAAGCACCAACAAGGACATTTGCTGTGTAAAAATACAAATTTGAATAAATTTTCAAACGACAAAGGAACAAGGAAACGGGAAGCAGGAACAGAGCAAAGCGGCTGTTGGTTACGCTCAGCTACAATTAACTTTTAAGTATCCCATTTTACAGATACCGCAAGATATCGTCACAGATATTTCCAGACAAACACAGAGAGAGAGAGAGAGCAGCAGGAGGAGGCAGCAGGAGCAGCCACCCGTTACCCAGGATCAGGCAGCTAAATGGGGGTTGGCAACACTGGCAACGGCAGTTGAGAAATAATTTCATGCAATTTATCATGTCAAGCAAAGGCAGAGAAGCTGAGAGGTACAGAGAGACACAGAGAGAGAGAGAGATAGCTGTATACTCTTTAGACTCTGGCAGCCTTGACACTTGCCAGATTCTCTCAGGCAGTCAATGGAGCCCAGCCAAAGGGCAGAGTATCGAGGCTAATAAATATGAATGTCGAATGGAGAACAGAGAACGGAGAAAAGTGCGTGCGATTTCCGTTGCTGTTGTCGCCGTTTTTGCCAGCCCATCCATAACGAATTTTTGCATAAATAGTTACCCCGCGTGTCCCCCTGCCCCCGCCCCCCCTTTGAGCAGCTGGGCTAATCACCAACCATTTATCTAGCTTAATGAAATTTGCGCAAAAATCAAAAACAAAGCGGCAAGGCGGCCGCGTTATTAGCCCCGCAAAGTATGCAATTGCCTTGGTGGCCCCTCAATGTCACGTGGCTGCCCCCTCCCCCTCTCCCTGGGGGCCCACAACAGGGACGCGTCACGTGCGCAATTAAATTGACGCATTCTTGACGGATGCGGTAGAAGCTTTTGACTTTCGCTAAAGAGCAACCGGGGAATTGCTGAGCCGGACTGAGCCGTGCCGTCGACATCATTAATCATTTGACATTGGCAAAATGTTTTCATTACTCTGTGGTCGACTGCAAGAAGATTTCCCACAGCAGGCGGCGGCTAATCCACTATGCAACTGCAACTGTTAGTTGAGACTCCTAAGAGACTGGTAAGTGGAGACTTGAATTGGTTAAGCAAGCCTAGAACCTTCCATTTGTTGTTTACATTGAATTTTTCGCTGACAAGCTCAACACTAAAAACAGTGCAACAGTGTTGTCTCTGTCTCACTAGTTGCTCTACCAGGCATCAAGGGTAAACACTTTGCAACACTTGCTTTCGTCAAGTTCAACTGCTGTCTAAAGCTGCGGCATCTAGTTCATCTAATTAATTAAGCAGTTCACATGAGTCTTAAGGAATTAATTTCCTAAATTTTTGTTTTTTTTTGCATCCAAGTCATTAGCTAAAACTCTTCTTATCCAAGCAAATATCCATGTGAATGATCATGAAAAGCTTTTTGATTTCACATTGACTGGTTCAGTTGAACCTAATCAGGTGATCTGGTGTCTGGTTCATTATTCGCAAGCAACATGGTGGGCCCTGCTATAAACTTCACCTTTGAATTTGTCTTTATGAACAATTTTTGGCAGCTTAGTTCAGTGCGATTAAAGTATTCGAAGACTGAACATCAATTTTTAGTGCCGAAATATAAGGAAATTTAATTTTTCTATTAATTTTTTTTTTTTTTGTGTTTTTGAAAAGAAATATTAAACTGAAGTAAATAAATTTAAAGAGAAGCGAATTCTAACTGCAACTGAGTTGATTGATCGACTTGAGGAAGTGGAGACCTGCTGGGTCGGTAACGCTGCCACCCGGTTTGCCTTATTGCGCGACACTCTTATGGGAATATAGTTGCCTGTAAAGTAAGTGAATACAATCTGCCTTAGAAATATTTTTATGCACATATAAAAGTTGTAGAGAAAGATGCTGCGATGGCAAAGTTCTTGCCAAATTAAGTTTATCTTATGTGACATGTGAGCCAGGAGGCTGGCAACATTTGAGATTCTACCAACACTGATCTAATGCCATTCACAGCACGAGGCAACAAGTTGTCTAAATTGACATTTGAAGTAAAACACTTGCAGTGTTGATCGACGAACACTTGCAACACTAGCATTTACAGCACTAGCCTTTAGGGATTTTGCAATATTGATCTCGACGAACATTTGCAACACTCAAGAGGCCAAAGCTTTTATAAATTTGCCAATTTCAAAACAATTTTGCTACAATCCCGCCTTGCCACTCTCTCTCTCGCTCTCTCTGGCCGTATAACCTGGGGGCCAATTCACGCGTAAGTGTAACTAAACATTTGCATTAGGCGGCGGTTAGCTCGTCGTCCGTGGTCCGTGGTGTGCAAAACAACCGCAACAACCGCCGCGGCGGTGGCTCAATGCAAACAGTTTAAATGACATTTTTGGTCTGGGTAGGGGGGAAGGGAGTTGGATAAATTGGAAAATTTTTCCATGTCAGGCTGCAAAATAAATTTAGCCGCTGCCACTGCCGGCGGCGACCAAATGCCCCAATCCCTAAGCCTAACGATTGCCAATCGGTGCCGCAAATCGCGTTTTAAGCCCTGCGTGCGATTAGTTTAATTGCCAGTGGCAATGGGGAGAAGGGGGGAGAGAGAGCAGCGCAACAGGACAATGCAAAAATTTGCATAGCTGTGGCCAATGTGGTGGTTCCACCGCAACGCAACGCATCGCATCGCACACTGAACGCCGTTGCTAGTCGGCACTTAATGCGAGAATAAGGATTAACCAATGAAATTTATAAATGTGTGCAAGGATGCAGCCAGTTGTCCTGTCCTGCCCAGCCAGCCGCTGCAAATTGAGTGCATAAATTGGTCGCAACTCCCAGTGGCAACAGCAACAGCAGCAGCGGCAGCAGCTTTGCCATTCGGACAGGGCAATCTATTTTGGATTAAATCAAATCGAAATAAACGATTTTTAATGGCCAGTTGGTCATGTGGATGCCAGAGAGTGTCTGTCCAGCTCTCTGGCCTCAGTGGCAAAAACGGGGTCATTAATTATTTCTTCAAAAGCAAAAGATAAGCCCCAAGCCAGGCGGACCAGGCGGACGGACCTTTTGTGCCAAACCTTTTTGTGTCATTAGCTTAAAACTCCCTCCACAGTCCACAGTTAAGTTACGGCTATGGACACCGCAACCCTGTAGGCCAGACCACCACATGCATGTCCTGGACAGTGGCTGGTTGGGCGGCTGCCTGGCTGCCTGGCTGGGCAACTGTTGTTATTTTGTGGCCCATGGCAGCCCAAAAGATTAATTAATCTTTAAGGACTCGTTGCCCTTGCCCTACTCCTCCTAGCTGCTGTCTGTCTGTCTGTCCACTCATTAGACACAATTTTTGTTGTACAATTTGCATGACAGAGACAGAGGGAAGCATGAAGAAAATTTTCTAAAAATTTATTTTGTTGGTTTTCCTCCTCCCCCCTTTGTCCTGTGGCACATTTCACACATTTGTCTTGCTTTGGCATTTGTCGTCCTTCGGCTTTGTAGGACCAGGAGCCGCCGCTGGCATTTATTTTGATTATCCATTGACATTCATTTCTATTTGTTGCTTTCTTATCTTAAGCCTCATCGTCATCATCATCATCATCAGGCAGCAGCAGGAGCAGCAGCCAGCAACAGTCGCTAAAACCCTCCTCACAGTGAATGACCAGCAAGGATTTACACTCCTCCTCCTCCCACTGGGCAGCCATTAAGGCAGATCATAAGAGAGATTTTCTTAAATTTTCTCTTATACGTACAGACTTACCTTACTCCCCTCTTATTTCCGCATCTCCCTTGACTCGCACCAAAAATGTTTATCAAAGTTTTTGTCTCGCTGTGTGTGTTTGGCTCTTCGTGTATCAAATATTTAGCAGCTGATTATTTGCTGAATGTGGAAGAGGAAGAGAAGGAGGAGGAGAAGGCTATATGAGCTTGTGTGTGTGTGTGTGGAATTTACTAACCTGAGACTGAGCTTCACTGTCTACCATTTAGCTGGTTCCCCCAGCGGCGGCGGCGGCGGTTGGTTTTATCCTTTGATGCGTTTCCTCTCTAATTTATTAGCCGGCAAACGTGAATTATTGTCGTAAAGTTTCAACTCTTTGACTTTGATTGGCAACTGGGAATTCCAATTCCATAGTTGCCAACTACATAGTTTGCCCCACAGCTGCTTTAAGCGCTTTAAGTGTAGCGCGCTTTTAGGGGGCTGTAATGAAGCAATTAAAAATGCTGAAATTTTTAGTCGATTCAAGGATTTTAAAGGGAAATTTCCTGGGAAATATGTGAGCCAAAGAGACCATTTTTCGCCCTTTCAAATGCTGCTGCTGATGGCAATTTTTATGGCCAAAGTTGGTTGCCGTTGATACCTGCCAAGCAGCAAGGTGGAAACTAGCTGGCAAGCAGTGGGGTGGGACGGACGGAAGTGAGGGCTGTTAAAATGATTAATGATGTGTGTGTGTGTGTGCGGCGTGTATGTTAACGCCCCGGACACACACACACTGAGAAGAAGCTGTTGCGACAGATGTTGTCATAAATAAAAAGTGGCAAAGACGATGCCGCCGCACACTTGGCTGCCTGACTGCCACTAAGACAGACCCAGAACATGTAAATAAACACGAATCAGCAAACACCCACATGTGGTTGGGTGAGTGTGTGGATGTGGGAGTCTCTTCAAGCCACATTAATGTCAAATCAGGCGCATAAATTGCGTAAAACGCTCAATTTATTAAACGAAGCATACTTTCTGGGGCAGCCCTGGCCCGCCCCGCCCGTCGTTTGACAAGTGTATTTGCCACAGTTAATAAATGTCGCCATCACACTTGCCCCAAGGTGGGGCACAAGGTTGCTTGCTATGAATGGTTGAGAAACGTCTGGCAACAATTGCCATCAATCGATTTGGTGAAAGGATTTAGCTAGGCGGTGGAGGAGGGCAGCCAACCACCATGAAGGCAATCAAAACCACCGTTGTGCAGTTGAAGTTATCTTCAGCCAAAGGGCTCATAAAAATTTTAAAACATTTTCATGCCATTTTTGGGGTTTACAATTTCACACATAAGGAAAAAGTCTCGCCAAGTCGCCCCCTGGTATACACTCTGCTGTCTGCTGCCCTCTGGTGTGCGTTAGGGTATTGGTTAGTTCGTCTATATTGGGCTGCCTAGAGCAGCTCTACATTCCTTGCATTGGCCAATGCGTAATGCTTTTACTGGGCTTTGCGTTTTGTTTTATAAAATTGCACTGCGATACGTGCTGGGAGCTTCTGACTTGGGCTCCGTCTCCGTTGCCGTCTCCGTCTCGAACTCTTGCCGTAGAGGTGTCAAGGGTGCTGTGCTGTGTTGTGTGCTGCCCCACCACTTGCTGTTGTCTTCCTTTGGCTTCAGCTGCCCAGCTTTCTCCCTCCTTGATGCCAGCAAGTAGCATCATCATTGCCGTTGCGATTGCCGTTGCTGTTGCCCAGACTCAGACTCAGACTCTCAGGCCCGCCAACGAGCTCTGAACATGAGCGCTCGTTAAACGGATGAGTTAAAAGTCAAAAGCCCTAAAGGATTTTATTTGAATTGCGGTCTGCGCTGTGCCCCCCTCCTCTCGCCCTTCTTCGTTCGACACATGACTCGCTTGGCCTGGCCTGGCTTGGCCTCCCACTACCCCATCAACCGTTTCGCATGTTTTATTTAAAGTTTATCTGCTGCCTGCTGCCCCCTTTTTTTTCACGCTAATTTCGCGCCAAGGCAGCAGCTCTTGGCTCTAAAGGGGGGGCCGAGGAAAAATGCGCAAAATAAAATGTTGGAAAAATATTTCCCTGCTAGATATGGTTGAAGGTGCTGGGCTCAGGCGGGGGGGAGGGTGAAAACAAAAGGGTTTCAGCTTTTCTTTGCCTTTCGCCTGCGTTTGTTTTATTTTTTTTTTTTCCTCCTCACTGTCGTCGTCGTAGTCGGCACGTCGCAATTTCAAAGCCGTGTTGAAAAATATTTGAAATAATTGCAAAAATGTTTTCACAGCAGATAGAGCTGAGAATTTTCTGGGGCATGAGAGAGAGACAGGAGGAGCTGGGAAGGGATTTGACTTGGCTTTGTCTTACCCAAGAGTTTGGACAACGAGTCGGCAGGAGGGTTTTCATAATGCCAGGCACGTTTGATGCCAGGCGAAAGCATTTTAAACTTTAACTGGAACAGAGCAGACACATCTGACACCCCACACAGCTCCACATGCATCTCCTTTGTCTCCCTTTTGCCTAACATGTTTTCCTTCTTCTTTCTGTGTTTTTCCCCTTTGTCAAGCTAATGAGTGATCCTGAAATTGGATCATCGTCGCCGCACTGGGCCAGTCTGATCTCAGCTGGACGCATACCGAACTCAGGTGAGTTGCTGTTGTCACGAGCCCGGATTGTCGGGGGCTAAAGTCTCCCCTCTGCAGTGCCTGAGCGGGGCAATGAGAATCCCTTGGGTGGCCTCGATACCAGCACAGAACAACCAACGCCATTGACTGGCAGCCCCAATGCCCAGATGTCACCCTACGCTCCGGTCTTTCATCCACTCGGCTCCGATGCAGCCCAATTGATGGCCCGCGATCAGATGGCCCAATTCAATTCACCGGTGCGCGCCTTGGGGCACCAGGTGCCACCGCCAACCGCAAGTCACATGTATGGTCATGGCCATGGTCGACCCATGTACGGACCACCGCCCCATATTGCTGCTCAGAACCGTGGACACTACCAGCGACCAGCTGGCGGCAATGGTCACAACGTTGCTGGTCATCATCGCATGGCGCCTGGCCCATCTGGGCACATGTATAGTTTGGGTCAGGAGCATAACGTGCCAGACCAAGGTCAGGGTCAGCAGGTTCATCACCAGGCAGAGTTTGGCCAACCGGTTGGCCTGGACGATCATGGTCAGCTCAATCAGCCAGATTATGGGCCCAATGGTCGCTCGCATGGCCTTGTGACGGATCCCTGCGATGCCGGACCAACGGCCCAGTTGATGGACCCTCAGGGGCAGCATCGTCAGAACGTCGGCGGCACTGGCAACTTGGATTATCCTGGCCAAGCCCATGACCAGAGGCAGCCGGACTTTGGACCCATGCGGCGTCCACATGGACATTTTCATGGCCAGAACCAAGCAGAGGTCCGACCCACAGGTTACTTCTTCAACCAGCCAGACCCCGGGCCCAGATACGATCACGGCCAGGGTCAGGGTAACGGCCATGTCCATGGCCACGTTCACGGTCACCTTCACATCCACAATCCACCGGATTTCGGACAACAGAATCAGTTTCTTGGCCATGGCAATGGCCAACCGCACGGCTACGGCTCTGGTCATCCATTTGCTGGTCCAGCTGCTGGGCAGACTTTCATGCCAGGTCATAGCCACGGCAGACCAGGCCTTGGCCCGGTAGGTCGTGCCAATTACTTGACTGAACCACTCGAGCAGAACCTGGCTGGCTACGGCCTAGCCATGGGCATGCCGCCCACCAGGTATTCGCCAAGTCCCATTGCCCCGGTCCGTCAGAGGCATCAGAGTCACAGTCACGGCAACAGAATGCGGGAGCCGCCCGCCTATCATGCAGTTGAACAGGACCGTGATCCCCTAGGTCATGGCGATCAGGCGCGTTCGGTTCCGTTGTCTCTACAGCTGCCGCCGTTGGAGCCCATGATGATGCCTCCCTCTGCTGTCCTCAGACAGCCGGAAATGCCAACGCATTTCAATTCGCTGTTGTCCGCCACAGCAGAGGAACCGATGCCCATTCCAGATGCCTCCAATGGCAACCCCACAACCAACACAGGCACTAGCACCACTGGCACCAACACCAACACCAGCACCAGTGCCACCAACACTGCCATCCCCCCAGCAGCAGCCAAGGTGTCCAGTAGGACCACGACAACGGAGGACCGTTGGGTGCCTTATTCATACGCCACCCTGCCCATGGGACAGCCTGCCATGCCGACCAATGCCAATAGCGTTTCATCTGCCACCGCTCCGACAACCGCTTCCATACCGATCACCACTCAATCGACAGCAACAGCAACAACTACAACAACAGCAACAGCCGTTACGCAACCCAGATCCCAGCCTCAAGTGCAGCGGGATGCAGATCCCTCAACCAACATGGATAAGCACTTTCCAACACTGGAACAGTTACACATTCTGGCCGATAGCACCTCGGTGCCAAGAGATGAATACCTGGCCACACTGAAGAATCTGCTGATTCGCGCCAACGATCTGCTGATGCCGCTGCTGAGCGGCCCTTTGGCCAAAATGTCGCCTGTTCAGATGGCAGCCGTCACATCGGAGATTCTCAAGGTGAAGCCGTTGCATCCCAGTCTCTTTATACCAGCCGTAAGTGATCAACAGTCCTTGCTCATCAACTGTCCTCGCTGATCACCAGTCCTCTCTGGTCAACAGTCCCCTCTGTTCAACAGTCGTCTCTGCTTCGTAGTTCCCTCTGCTCAACAGTCCTCTCTGATTAACAGTCTCCTACGATTAACAGTCCCCTCTGATCAACAGTCCTCCCTGGTCAACAGTCCTCTCTGATCACCAGTCCTCTCTGATCTGACGTTTTTTCCTTACAGAGCGCATCGCGACCCTGGCAGGGCAGCGGCTACGATTTGCCACCTTCGCATCCAAACAGCATTGAGCAACACGACACGATGGATCCTTATCTCAGTCAGCTGGAGACGCGGCTACGTGATGCTGGAGTCCAGCAACAGCAGAAGACACTGTGTGATCTGTGCGGCTCGAGTATCCCAGAGGTGCGTCGCGTTATGAAGCACGTAGACACACAGACCGATCTACGCTGCTGGTGTTGGCCATTGAACGAGGGTCCGCCACCCATTGGTTGGGCCGACTGCATGGCGAGTCTCTTCGGCGATCGAGGAAATGCCCCACTGCTGGGTAGTCCGACGCCCGATTACATGCGGCATCGTCCAGCATCGCCGGGAGGCTGCAACTATTGGACCTCGCTCAATCCCAATCCCAATCCAGTGTGTAAGTATGCCAAGTGAGACAGCTGTTCATTCCATTTATACCATTGTAATCCCTATGCTGGTGTGCAGTGGTTAATCCAGAGTCAGACACAGAACCGCATCTGAAAGCACCGCCCATTCCCAATGCCCATTCACATCAACATCATTCATGTCACACGCAAGCGGATAATCGGATCCTGGGCGGCAAACTACGCTATCCTGAGAGCATCTCGGCCGGTTTCATTCGCGATACACAAAATGAAAGCTCTGTGGGTCCTTGTCCCTTTGGAGCCATTGGTTCTGGCCGTCCCTCGCAGCTCAAGGCCGAGGCTGAGGCTCAGGCCAAGGCTCGGTCGCAAAGCGAGTCCGATGTCCAGACGCCGGCCCAGGAGCAGACGCGGTCTCCCAGCCAAGGGCCGACCGATGCCCTAACGACTGCACCGTCAGCAGGCGAAACCAGTCCAAGCGTTGGTAGCCCCTTGAAGGAGGAGGAGGATGCATCAGATCCTGGTCTAGAAACTGCTCTCGGCATTGACATGAAGCAATTGAACCTTTTGGCCAACGAAACGGAGGTTGAGATCCTTCGACCCAGCACCTTGGACGACCCTGTCGTTGTTCAAATGGAAGAACCAGTGAGCCCTCCCAAGTTAGACCTTAAAGACGAAGAAGATGACGCCCTGAAGCATCCCTTGCCAGACTGCAAGCCACCAGAGGAAGCAGTCAATGGCACAAGCACCGGGGACGTCGATCGGGTCGAGGAGGAGCCAGCCGACCGCGTGGCCTATGTCTTGCCCTGTTCAACAGCGGGTCGGTATCGCTCACTTCAACATGGCCCTGAAGCCAAAGGCTGTTCTCAGTATCCAGACAACCAACCGGAAGGGTTTTTACTCGACACTTCCTATCTGGAGGACGATCACTCCAGACGTCAGATGGAAGAAGCCGCCCTGCGCAATCTATGCTTCCCAGCTGAGCAGGCGCGCAAGTCCCATGAGGAACAGCCCAGGGAGCCGCCTCCTGTGAATGCCACGGAGAGTCAACAACAGACCAACGAGTCGACCGATCAAGTCCAGCATTTTCCTCGATCCTTGCCAGCCATAGACGTGCAGGCGCTGGTCGAGCGCAACCTCAATCAAGTGATCAATGAGAATCAGAATCGCAGCACAACGCCAGACACAGATGCCACCAACTCTGTGGATCATCTACAAAGTCCCAGTCCGCCAGCCAGCTGCAATGCCAGTCCCAGTCGCAACCCGAATCCCATGTTGTGCAACGAAGCCTACAATGTGTTCATCCGTCCCACGGGTCCCATGATGCCCAGGCTGCACGATCGCTGTCGCCCGCAGTTGGTTTTCGAGGTGAGAAGCGAGTCTCCTCCCATTGCCAATTGATTATTTTAACGCTTCCATTGCAGAACTCTGGACAGCGAGGTCGCAACGTTCCCCGGGTGATTGGCAACATAAATATCGTAATGAATTCATCGCGTCCCCAAGTGATGGCCGTGCCGATGCCCCTGGCGGTTAATGTGGGCAACCGTTTGGCCAATTTCAACATGAACACATCACAGCATGTGCAGAATAGAAACAATCGAATCTATTCGCCGGACATGCAAGCGACCATACGGACACCTTCGCCAACGCCAACGCCGTCGCCATCGCCATCAACTACTCCATCGCCGTCGCCAACTCCATTTGCGGCTTTAGCTGCTGCACCGCCACAGCCAATTCCAGCAGCACAAGTGAATCAAGGAACGACGCCCCTTAGATATCAGCATCGTCTGCGTATAGAGAGACCCCCTGAATACCCAGCCGATGTGGAGACCAACGAAGGCTACCTGGACACCAGAATGCTGCCATCGAATTACCAAAACGAAGCCCCTGCAAATGCTGAGGCTCTGGCAACGGGACAGGATGATAACCAAACCAATGGACGACATCCTGGCGTCCTATATCTACAAAAACATAATTCTCGTGAATAGGATGGGACAACAGATCCATCAAACCGATTACCTCAATCATAAGTCATGAAATTGCAGAAGAAATCAATCAATTCTATCTGCTTTAACCAAGGAATCATCTCATTCATCGAACCATCATCATTCATCGTAACCATCAATCAATCCATCAAAGTTGAAGGCTTCCATCATGGCTTGATCAAAATTTCGAGTAACCACAGAGAAACTAGAAATGTTTTGTCAATTCACAGGGAAACTCCATTGTATTTGCCAGAGACAGTCACAACGAATCGCTTCTCCAGAGGTCGCCAGATGATCTCTCTAAATTTCTACTACGTAAGACACACGGATATCAGCATCAGCTAATCAGGAATCCCACGATTGTACCCGTTGCTGGTGATCAATTCTCCGAACCCTGAGGACCAACAGATCTCCGAACCCTGAGGACCCATAGATCTCCGAACCCTGAGGGCCCTAGCCAAGTTCTACGACTTCATAACTAATCTCTCTACCTCTCCAGATGGCCACCAACCAGACTGAAGAGGCCTTATGATGACCAAGAGTTTTTCCATCTTTATATTTCGCTAATCAAATCGAATCTTGTCTGCAGCTTTCTTCACTCGGTAACTCTGTACACCTGGGCACACTATCCCCCCCCTAACAACAAAAAAAAATATAAAAATACAAAATAAACGAAACCTAATTCAACATCCCCACCTACATTACCATGGAGTCTGTCTCGTCTTACAGCCTTCGAAGGGCCAGCAAAGTGGGGGAGGAAGAAGGGCAAATAACAACCACCTTGTTCGTTCGTCCATTGTCCAACCCTCCCCGCTCCCCCTCGGGTGGCACATTTGTCATTTCATATTCATATAACGATGTGTAAATTGCAAATCGCAGCATTAAGTTAACGAAACGAGCAACGAGCGTAGCCAGAACTGTGCATCGTAGAATTCTCAAGTGGTTGCTTCGCCCTGGAGTGGGTGGGCAGCTACAATTTTATTTTATTTTTTTATTTTTATTTTTTTTTGTGCTCTCAGAACCCTTTGAACTCACTTCTGGGCAAAGTTAAACGCCTTCAAGCTGAAGTAATCGAGCTAATCTTTTACGCTGCTTGCATTTTAAAGCGTCCGCCAACCACGTGGCCAGGGCAGGTGGCTCATGTGTGTGTGGCTGACTGGCTGCCTGGCTGCACTTTCCCTACAACATGTAATTACAGGGCGGCCAGGTAAATGCAAATAAAAAATATTTTGTGCTGGTAAACAACATTTAAAATGCAAATAAAATTACACAAAGTTTTTTTCCAGATTTTTCTCGGGTTTTTAATGTGATTTTATTTGCTATTTACTTACTCGATGCATTGAAGCGCAGGCCATGATGCATTGTTTACTGCAAGGCCCCTTCATAGGTGTTGTTGTGAGGCCACTTTGTTTATAACCACAACAGCAGCAGCAACAGCAACAGCACCAGCGACAGCAGTTAATTGTGACGCCTGAATGAACCACAAAAATCTAGAAAAAAAAATTCAAAAAAAAACGGGCGAGAGAAAATAAAATTAAAAAGAAATCAAATAAAATGAAATGAAATAAAAATTGCAGTTGGCATTTGTGTTTCACATATTTAATCTACAATTAACGGCAACTGACTGCAGCCGCCAACCAACCCGGTTGACAAGCTGGCAACTCTGGCGATTCCAGGGCCCCAATATCAATATTGATTCTATTAATTATAAAAACATTAAGTGCCGTCCAGAACAAATGTAATTAAACGCATTTAACACACACGGAGAGGAGAGGCGAGGCGATGGCAACGACGAGGTGGCATATAAAAATGCCAACGATGGTGGCGGCCAAAATCGTTGCTGATGCGCCACGATAAGCCACGTTTTCAATTCGCCCCAGCAGGTGGAATTGGCATTGGCCGAAAGGGAAGCTGCAATTGCTAAAGAGTCAGAGTCAGAGTCAGAGGTTGGAGGTCGGATTGTCGCACATTAATGACGAAATTATTGTTTCAATTGCTTTCAACTGTTGTCAATGCAAATTTTATGCAAATACTTTATGCTTGCCAGGCTGCCGCAAGGGGGAAGGAGGGGCGGAGGGGGGAAGGGGCAGCGGGAGGGGGCCTTAAATGCCATTATGGCCAATAAGTCAATAATAATTATTGTCAGGACAGGACAGGACAGATGCACAGACAGAGACACACACAGCTCACACAGCTGCCCTTGTCCTTGCCCCTGGATCCTGCTGGCTGCTTCTGGCTACTCCTGGCTACTGCTGGCTACCGTACCCTGTTGGAAGCTTCGCCCCACATAGGCGTTAATTACTTTTATCTACACACGACCATTGAACAGGCGGCCGAGTTTAGTGGAATTTTGCATTCCGTTTTTGTTTGCCGACCATAAATTGCCGTTTCGCCTGCGACTTTCTATAAATGAAATTTACAAAATCATTATTGTTATGCATTTTTTCTCTCCCCTCCCTCCCCTTTCTCACTTTCCCCCCCACAATTTTATTAGTCTGCATAATTCAATTTGCATCCAGAGGAGCCGCTGGTGGCTGGAAAAACCATTGAAAACGATTTTTTTTCCTCATTTAAAGTCGCATTTTAGCTGATTTTTTGCCAGCCTCTGTGAGGTGCAGCGCTGCCCCTGCCGCGGAGCTTCAGTAACACAAATTGGTTAGTGGAAAAACCTGCAAATGAGTGGGGAAAACTAAAGCGCTGCCCCTGCCGCGGAGTCTTCTAGGCGGAGCTTCAATTTTGCTATTGAAAAAACCTGCAAAAGAGTTGGGAACACTTCAGCGCTGCCCCTGCCGCGAAGCCTTCTAGACGGAGGCTTCAACTCAACAATTTTGCTGTTGAAAAAACCTGCAAATGAGTTGGGAAACCTCAGCGCTGCCCCTGCCGCGGAGGCTTCTAGGCGGAGGCTACAACTTGGCTATTGAAAAAACCTTTAAATGAGTTGAGAAAACTAAAGCGCTGCCCCTGCCGCGGAGGCTTCTAGGCGGAGGCTTCAATTTGGCTATTGAAAAAACCTTTAAATGAGTTGAGAAAACTGTAGCGCTGCCCCTGCCACGGAATCTAGTAAGCCAAGCAGCATCTATTTAACAAATTTTTAAGCCAAATGATGAGGTGTGAAGAGTGGCAGCGCTGCCCCTGCCGCGGAGCAACGTCTATTAAGCAAATTGGTTATTAAAAACTACAGAAATGTCCTTCAACTGGGCAAATTAGTTAAAGCGGCAATCAGGCGGCTGCCAGACGGCCAGACAGCCGTGGCAGCTGGTTTAGAGCTCATAATCTGTAGCTGTTGCTGGGCCAAGCAGCGTCATCCTTGGGGTAATCCCCGGGCAGCCTCCATGGGTCGTATAATATAATTAATGCTATGAATTACTTTGCAGGCAGCGAGAGACCCGACCTGACCGGACCACTGACCACTGTCCACTGTTGGAGGGGGCCATGGACCAAGGACTATGGCAATGGGCAATGGGCAACTGGCTCCTTTGGCTCCTTTTTGGTCAGCCACATGCACTTAATTGCTTTATGAGGCGGTCAACTTGGCTTGTTATGGACTTGAATTTGATTTTCGCCAGGCAGGACAAGACCGCTGTGTGTGTGTGCGAGGGGGTGTGTGTTGGCTTTAAATGAGACATTGGGGATCAATTATTTTTGCGGCGCATTGCCGCTAGCCAGAGACGTCGCCACACACACACACACACACAAAAATATTGAAGCCGTTGACCTCAAAAACATATTTTAAATGCAGATTTTTTGCGGGGCTCAGTTGCTCAGTTGCTCAGTTGTCTGTGGCAGCGGGAAAGTTTTTTAATCATTTTGATGCTGCAGGACTCGCTGTGTATTGTTGCCAACATAATCGAAGACACGTAACCAGCTCTCAACATTTTTATGCTAGTTTTTCACACTTTTTTCCCAGACAGACGGACAGACGAAGGATAAAAGGTGCGAAAAACTTTGCCAGGGTAACTGAGAAACTGGGAAAGTTGTAATGGCTTTTCCTACTCCCCCCGCTCCACCCCGCCTCGCCTCAGCTTAGCCAAGTTGAAGACGTATAAAACACAAATCATTGCCGTGAGCAAGCAGGCATGTCCTGTCCCCCCTGTTGCCAGTTGCCCCTGGCAGCCACGAATGTCCTTTGATTTTTTGAGAATTTCCTACATATTTTTTCCTGTCGCTCTCTTGCCTAAAATATATTTATTGGGTTGGCAAACACTTAACATAATTTGTTTGCCTGGAGAGGGAGCAGAGAGCAGAGAGGAGGGCAGGTGAGATGAGTGGCTGTAGCTTGACCAGTGTCCAGGACAACGAGTGGGCAACATTGTCATTTTCATGTTGCCGCCTTTTGAATGTGATTTTATTAAAAAATATTTGCACATCGTTTCATCGTTGCTTTGGATTGAAGTGGGCAAAAATTCTTTTAAGGATTTTTTTTTCCCATATCACCATGGCAAGTTCATTTAAAGTCCTGTGTCCTAAGGACTTAGACTTAAGTCTCGCATGTGTGTGGAAGTTTTCCAGTCTTGTTAATATGTAAATTTTCCTAAAATTATGGGCAACATGGTATTTCCATTTTGGCACTTAAGTCAGCCAAAGTCAATTATAATCAACGTCGTTGCTCTGCCCTCCCAGGGACTCTCTGGGCCCTGAGACGACAATGGGGTGTGTCTGTGTGTGTTGAATTTCCTGACAGCTGCCAGGAGCGCTAAAAGGATTAAAAAGCTCACATGGCAAGCGGCTTAGAGCCAGGCAAAATGCTTCAAGACGTTCAAGCTGAATTGGCAGCAATTAAAACTGTTAAACGGGTGGGGGGGGAAGTGAAGGAAAGAAAATGCAGAAAATAAATAAACGCAATGGCAGCGGCCTGTGCTCATTACCACCTGCCCCCCTATGGCCCCCCCCTTTGGCCCCACAAACCAGGCACCATCAAGTGTCAGTTTTCGCACTAACCAAACATAAAGGCAGGCAGGCAGACAGACGGGGCGGGGGGAGGGGAGACACACACACACACAATTGTTGAACGACCACGACGACCGCAACCAGCATATGCGTTTGGTAAACGATGCCGGCAACCTGCAGGAATCAGCATTTCAAAAAGGACGCAACCGCAGTCAACGCACATTTCCATACTCTGATATCCACCACAAAACTTAATTGCTTTACGGTTGTTTCTTAATAACACCAACACCAACACACCCCCCCTTCCCCTCTTTGCCACCTCTTGTTCGTCCTGACAATGACCAGGCTGTGTGGTGCGTATGTTTATGACTCCAGCAAGGACTTTCTTATCGCGGCAAGTTGCCAACGAAGCAGGAGGAGCAGGAGGAGGAAAAAAACCCAACTGACTGTCCCTCCTGCCTGATGCGGAATCAGAATTCACAGTCCACAGTCCCACAGTCCACAATCCGCATTGAGATTCAGTTGCAGATTCGTTTTCTCTTACGCAAATTATATGCAAACGAGCTTAATATCCGGCCAAACAGACTCGCTTCGACCCTTGCGACCAACCGCAACACCAGTCAACTGTTCTCTCTGCCTCCTAGGACCGCTTGGATGTTGTCTTTGCCCGTTTGAGAGTCCTCGGAGGAGTCCACAGTGTGTCAGGGCTGCAGCATACAAAAGTTACCATCGCTCCTGCCACCAAAAAGAGTCCTTGAGCAGCCCTGATGTGCTAAACCAACTGTTTTTTTTTTTCCCTTGTCTTTACCCGGTTTTTATAGCCCCCCCAACAACAACTTTCAGCGCATATAACTCACTTGCATACATCACACCGCAGCCGGCAGCCGACTGACTGATAATTTCTCTGCACTCGGACTGATAACAACATTTAATTTAATGCCCGAGGTCAGCAATATTCCATTTATTATTGGATTAAATTCGGCAGCAAAAACTTTCAGTCCTGCGACGCACCACACACCACACACCACACACCACGCGGCAATGAGGATGAGCAGAGTGGATGGCTGGGTAGATAGGCTGGGTGTGGAGAACAGGAAACGGCAAGCAGCTCATGTCCCCACTATCAGTTCAGTGCGTTGGTGGTTGGGTGTGGGGTCAGCTGAATGGCCAGATGGATGGATGGATGGATGGTTGGATGGTCAGCTGTGTGTGTGTGTGTTGGGTTTAAGCGGTCGCTTGTTGTCCTTTTGTCCAGCAAGCAGCATATAAATTCTCTGCTCATCCGTGTGTGGGTGGGTGGGTGTGTGGGTGTGTGTGGGGTTGTGTGTGTGGGGTGTGTGTGGGTGTGTGTGTTTGTATTTTTATATGCCATTTGGCCTGGCTGATTCGCTCGCTCCACCTTGCACTTGTCGCACTTGTCGCCGTCGTCTACGTTGTCGTTGTCGTTGCCTGCTGCCTGGCATGTCCTGACTGCTGTTGGCTTCTGTTTTCTGCCTTGTGACTAGACGACAGGAAATGTATTTCACATTTTTTATGTGTCGCTTTTTTTCCTGCTGCTGTTGCCACTGTTGCGTGCCCCATGAAATTTGCATGAAGAGCAGGACCAGCTGAATCCTGCTGTCTGATGACTTTGGCTTCTCTTTAGCGGCCAAGCTGGCTGGATCCCGGGGAGGGGGATGGGGATGGGGAGCGGCGGCAAAGGGTAACAAAATGCCCATAAGGGATTAGCTGCAAATCGCAGCCTGGACATTTGCCTGCTGGCTGCCCTCGTTGGCAGTTTTTTTTCTCTCTCTCTGGTGTTGCATCTCTCCTGCCTCCCTGTGGCCTTCTGCATGGGGAATTTGTTTGGGTAAAAACTCATTTAAGCCAAGTTATGGCTTCCAGTATGTAAATTGTGTGATTTTCATGTTTTTCCTCCGCTTTTCCATCGCATTTTTATTCTCCCGTTTGGTTTTTATGTTTAAAATTCCAACTTAATTGTTTTAGATGCAAAATCATCATCATCATCATCATCATCATGATGATCATGGACAGCCTGGGCAAGACACAGAGAGAGAGAGGGAAGGCAAAGCGGAAGGAAGCATCTCACTTGGCATCGCAGTCAGCCAGAAAGATGGACAAACATGAACAAACTGAGACAGAAACAAACTCAGACAAACAAACAGATGAATCGAGATGAATTTATGCATGAAATTGTCGACGCCCGCGTGTCCTGCCTGCATGGCCTGCATCCTGCCAGTCCAACGTACACTGTTTGTGCTTTCGGGATGTCTGTGGCCTATCGAAAGGAAATTGAAACAAAACCTCATTGCAAACAGTTGGAAGTTGGCCTGGATGGGTTGGCTGTTTGGCTGTTTGGCTGCCCACAGGCGGGGGGAATCAACTCAGACGGCGTACAATTTCAACTTCCGTGTGTGTGTGTTGGTGTGTGTGTTGGTGTTGTTGGAAGGACACATTTTTGCCCCAGCTGATAACAGTTGAGTAGTCCTTGTGCTAATGTGTCATCTAGTAAAAGCGATGCGGGTGCCAGGATACTCGCCGCTGCCTCTGCCTCTGCCGCTTCACTTCACTTCACTGACTCGAAGCGATGCTGTGTGTGTGCCTGTGTGTGTGTGTGTGGATGGCTCTCTGTGTGTGTATTGATTTCCACAATGCCAACTCACACAAGGATTTTTCCGTAAATAGAGCAGAAATGTGTAATTTAAATAGAAAGGACCAAAGGGTTTGCCCGTTTCCTTTAATTACTTTTACATCGCGTAGTTTTTTAGCTTCCTCTGCTCCCTCACCTTCTCCTTCACCTTCTCTGTATCGCCAATCTACTTTAATTGAATCTCCAACTGCAGCTTCAACTCCCTCTCTGTAGCTGCCTCTCTAGCTGCCTCTGTAGCTGCCTCTGTAGCTGCCTCTCTAGCTGCCCTGTAGCTGTTGCTGTTGCTGTAGCTGCATCTGCTATTGCATAATTGCCAACATCAATTCCGGCTTTCAAAAGGTAATTGAGAAAGTCGAAGGCAGACAGACACCACAGTCCAGGACATCGCAGCAGCACACAGGACCAAAGTCTATTAAAAAGTGCATCAGAGTCGGCGGCAGATGAGCAGCTTCACTTGCACACAGGAGAACTTGTGCAACAAATTAGTTACAGCTTAGTGGCTACAACGCAGATAGACTGAATGGCTTTGCCAGAGGCGGGGTTACTCTCTACCCCCTCCCCCCCTGGCTGCAAACTTGCCAGCCCGCATCCACACAGCCATCCAAAGTCCATTCAAGCAAATAGCATTAAGACTCATTTGTTGTGTCAGCTGCAGCCCAAGTGGCAATGGCCAGGGACGGCGTGTGGCCCCCCCCACAACACTAACAATAGAGAAAACCCTAAGAGAAAGACAGGAAAGTCAAGGCGGCAGTTGGTTTTGCCCATTGAACGACTTTAGCTTGCTGTGTGCAGTTTCTAAAGGCGTCACAGCACAGGAGTTCGCATACCCATGCACCCAGTGGGAGGTACCCTGTACCCTGTACCCTGTACCCCCCTCTCAAACAGCCGCCCCCTGGAAACTTGTGAGCTTTTGTGGGCTGCCGATTTCACGATTTCCGCTTGCCAAACCAAAACCCGTACGTGGTTGACTGATAAAATCGCCAACCCACACACACAACAGGCTTCCCTGACCCACCACCCCCTCCCCTCCCCTCCTCCGCCTGCCTAAGAGTCCCAGCAACATTGCGCCCACAAAAGTTTCTTTTCCAATCGAGGCGGTTCGAGGCGGTTCGAGGCGGTTCGGTTTGGGTGAAAAACTTCTTAACAAAAGTCTCAAATTTGTTCCAATGTAAACTGTCGCTTGGCTGCCTGCTTATCAACAATTGCCCAAGGAAGCAAGGAACGCAGCCTTCCTGGTCGTCCTGACCGTCCTGATCGTCCTGACTGGGAATAGTTTTAAGCTGCTTAACAGCTTCTTTGCATGCAGGCAAAAGTTTCCTTTTGGCAACGTTCTGGCAACTTGATTTAGTGCTCTCTGACCTCAGTTTAAATATAAACAGGCGCCTCTCCCTCCCCCCACATCCCCACCATTACACTGCCCAGGATTCAGGGTATTGACAACCTCGCTAAACAGTTGGTAACCTCAACTAATCTTAGGTGGATTCCAGCTCTTATGGTCATTTAACTTGGTCAACCTATTGCTGGTAGGTTATGACAAGGAAGAGTATTTGGTTGGTCGACCTGCTTGGCTTGTCTACATGGGCATATGAAATATTTAGAATAAGAAGGACAAAAAGTTTTCAAGTCGTCTTGCAAGTAAAGCCATAAATGGGATTATGATCTTATCACGTGCCCAACAGGCATGCCAGACCAGTACAGAGAGAGGTGCTGAAGAGGGTGGTGATGTCCTGGGCCAGACATATTGGAACATTATAATAACACCTTCTGTTTTGGCCCAGGACAACAGTAACAGGACAAAGGGGTAATGGGCTGCCGCTGCCGCTGCTTAGACAAACAAGTTTGCGGCACAGCTTTGTCAGAAGATTTATTCCTTGAGGTTAAGCGACCAGGGCTGTCCGTTGCTGTCCTTTCAAGGATCCCCCCAGGCCGTATAGAGCAACAATTTTAAGTACATTTTGCCACAAACTTTGCAGGGCTACTGGACTCTGTGGGTGGTGGTGGGTGGTGGTGGGTGGAAATCTTTAATTAAGAGCGGATTAGTTTTGGACATGGGTTCGATTTTTCCAGTCCTGGTCCTCGTCCTGTGTGCCAGGGACAATCTTTGCTCTTTTTACTGGTTTTCTCAGCTGTGATTTGCATCTGCGGTTTGTGCAACCACCAAAGCCCAAAGCCTGCCAGCCAGCCAGTCAGCATCTGGCTTCATTAGTTTATGCTGGAGTCCTTCTGCCTTCCTACGCTCCACGCTCCATCTTATCAACTTATCTGCTGGCAGACTGAGTCTCTCTTCTGAGTGCGCCCATTAAAATTTAATGCTTGTCGTTTTGTGTCTAGTTGGCGTCCCCCCCCATCCCTTCTCCCTCTCGATTAGCTGTCAAAAGTTGTTCAATTTAATTTCAACACCCCTAACCGTTCGGCGGGCCTTTGTGGCGCCGCCTTAATGTTCGTGTTGCCAATTTTTTTACACTTTTTAATGGTCCAAAAGGAAATTGCACGCGCCGTTTACGCGCTCGTTAGACAAACTCTACGGAAAGTGGGAAAACATTGAACAGAAACATCATTATGGTTATTGATAAGGCCAAAAGCAGTTGAGCCAACCAGGGGGGGAGTGAGTTGGTGACTCACCTTGATGAGTCTGAACTGTCTGAGAGGCAGCTGAAAGGTTAAACCCACAGCCACTCCAAAGGGAAAGTTCAATTGTCGTAGGTTGAAGCAAAATTTAATACCTAAAACCTTCAAGATGAGGAAAAAAAGAAAAAACTTTTTCCATCCATTTGTTTATGCAAAGCACAGCGCGCCACCTGCGAGTCCCATGGTCCTTGGTGTTTAGACAGCAACCCGCCGCCTTGGCTGTTTGCAATTGTAATTATGCAGCCGCGTCTACCGCCAAAAAATCTACAACGAAATAGTCAGCCAGTCACTTGGCATAATTAAGAGCGAAGGCTCCATGCATGCATGAGAGAAAGGACTCGTCGAGTGGGGCGGGGCAGCGGGGGGAGGGCGGCTTCTTAACATGCATAAAAAATCAGGCAACAAGGCTCTGGCTGTCGCAATGTCGTTGGTATTTTAAAACTTTTACAAATTAAGAGACAAACGTTGGGGGGTTGAGCAGCGACAGCGACAGCTACAGCGACAGGACAGAAGGCACCACCAACGCTGATGTCCTGGCAAAAGGCTTTGGCGAGGCCATGGGCTCATGTTAATCAGGTTATGATAATTATTTGTAACAAATTGCTGGCTGGATGGCTACAGAGCTGGGTGGGACAGGACGGCAACTCAACGAGGCTGAAGCTCTCGCTGAAGAACTTTATGAAAATGACAGGGCACTGGACTGGGCACAGGAGCGGGGCACAGGAGGGGGAAGCAGGATAAACGCGACATTTACATTAAAACAATTAAAATTTAAACTGCCATTAAGTTCCTACAGACATTAACACTCTGATGAGTCTGGGTGGTGGCGACCACCCATCAAAAAATGTCTCGAAGCATAACGAAGCCTTCGGGCTTCAATTATTCAACAGTTGGAAGGCAAAACTTTCTCCTCTCCCCTTTTGGCTAGAAATTAACTAGCAAACACACTACCACACACACACACACAGGCAGACACAGTCAGTCAGTTAGTCAGAAGGCAGGAAAAGTTGAGTCAAAGCCAAACCGCAGTTTCCCAAACCCAGTTTGCCCAGTAAAAACTTGACAGATTCTTAGTCAGTTGTCTGCTGCTCTTGGGTTGCTGATAGTTTTCCTAGCCGCATAGGAAATAACTTACAGTTACATTTACATTTACACACGCCACTCTCCTGTGTGTGTGGGGAGGAGGGTGTAGCCAGGTGAGTCCCGATAAAAGTTTTTGAGTTGACAATTAAGAAATTAAGTTGCCACTTAGCCAGAACTGTCAGTGTCACTTTTGACAAGCAGTCACTGATATCTAACCCCCCCTTCCCTCTCCGGGAAGCCACCCACCACACATCCAATACCCTAACCTAACCTGGTACCTCAACCATAGGGACTCAAGAGGTGACCCAACGTCTTGAATGATTCCTAGAGACTCGACAACCAACTGGGTGTCTTGGGCCTTGGGCTCTTTCATTTGTAAAGGGTATTTGCAAGTCGTTAGGCAAAGGTAACGCCTTCGCCCACATTTAGTTTTTGATGGAAAACTTTTCTTCTCTTATGTTTCATGTGTTTGTTGCTCTGTCAGACGACGTTTCGTTTCGTTTCGTTTCGTTTACATTATCAACAGACTAACACCTTGTGTGGTGCGCTTACGTGTGTGCCTGGGTGGGTGGGTGTGTGTGTTACCTGATACTCTTTGCTTTTAGCTATAAATGCCACTCATAATTAAATCAAATGTTATGTCTGTCTGCGCTGAACTGAGCTGCCTGTGCAGCTTTGGAAAACTTTTTGCCCGTCACTCTTTGCATGAAGCTTAAACATTAATTTCCGCCCCCTTGCAGGACACCCAGCCCCACGCACGGGATAACCTGAAGGCAGTTACAGTTACTTTATCATTTGTTCTAAGGGGGGGCGGGGAAAAGGTAAATAAATGTGTGGGCGGGCAGGTTCAGGAAAGAATCATAGAGCAGCAGCCGTTTAGACTTCTGTGTGCATATGGCAAGCATCGTGGTTATAATCAATGAGGGAGACAATGGAGGGGGCGGATGCTGAAGGATGCTGTGTGTGGCATAGTTTCCATCCTTAATGAGCAGCATACAACAGTCATATCATCTTTAGCCAGCCAGGCAGCCAGCCAGCCAGGCAGGCATCCTTGGATGTCTTATTCATAGTCACAGAGGCTGGTTGGTGACGCCCGAGCACGGCTGTTACATATGTAGTTGGTAGTTGGTTGCTGTAACGTGTTGGCGTGTTGTTTGCTATACATATGTGTGGCTACATCGCTTGGCATGCCAAAATGACATTAGTCAAACGGCAAGAGAAAGACTCGTAGCTTCCATCTAGTCAAAGGAGGAGCAGGAAAAGGAGAAGGAGGCGACTCAGTCACGTCACGACATCACCATCAACATCAGTAACAGCAACGGCAACGGCAACGTTGGATGCTCTTTCTGTGCCTTCCCCTCCCTGTCCCTCTCTCTCTCTCTCTCTCTCTTTCTTTCTCTCTCTGTGTGTGTGTGTAATTGGAGCTTGTCAGACCAGCAGCCTTTGCATCCAGCAGGATAGGATAGGACAAGATACATCCTGCCAAGTGGCATTGGCCACAAAATTTGTTGCCGCCACATTTCTCGGTCGACCAAATGAATTTTTGGATTTTTACCTCCGCCCACCGCAGATTTCTCTGTTTCGTTTTTAAAGCCAAAAACTGTTGACTAAAAACTCAAAGAATTTATTGAATGAAATGAGATTTTAAAGGTTTTTCAACCCTCCAGTGGGCAGAAAAGAATAGAAAAAATAAATTTCACATCAAAATCATGGGCTTTTGGCCATTTGTTTGGCAACTTCCGGTTTAAAATGGCTTCACAGAGCAAAGCAAAGTCTAAGCGGTAAGTGAAAGGTCAAAAGTGGTATAAAAAAAAAGGAAGAAAAAAGGAAGAAGAGGGAGACCAAATGGAACTGCCTAATGGTTGGACGATAAAAGCCTGAGCTATGGCCATCAAGGACAGCAGCAGTCAAGGAGCATAGCAAGGTGGGTGGGTGGCTCCAGGTCCAACCAACAAAGCCCATGTAAACGATACCTAATTTCCGTAGTAGAGAGAGAGAGAGAGAGAGGAGGAAAGCCAGCTTGATAGGTGAATTCAGAGTTGCATTTTATTAACACAAACAGCACAGACCCCCCTAGGAACTCTGGGACTCAACAGGCATCCAAGCCAAGCAAATGCAGTTGAGTTGATTTCCTACTGGGCAGGTAGGTAGGTAGGTGGGTAGGTGAGCAGGCAGAGCTCAGCGAGCCGTGAGCTTTTATAAACTTATCTCATAACATTAATTGTGGTCAACACTTTTGGCCATTTTAACCCACCCAACACAGAGTCAGAAGGGGGAGGTGGGAGGTGTCCGTGTGTGTGCGCCTTCGGACATGTTTACATTGTCAGTGATTTATGCAATTGCGCCACATGAGCCATAAATACCCAAAATGCCACAAAACTTGTGCAGGTAAGAGACCATGTGGCTCTCTGTGTGGCTGTGTAGCTGTGTGTGTGTGTTGTTTGCTGTCCTCCCAAGTGACCAACTAAGCGGACAAAAGGCTCTCACACATGTAAACGTAACTAGAAATTGCCAAACAACCAGCCAACAACAAGCAGAACGAGAAACACCGAGCAAAAGTTAAATATTTAAGCAGCCTCAACGACTGTTTTTGGCCGCCGCCACCGCCCTTTGGCTATGAACAGAAAACAACTCAATTAATTTGAAACGGTTTAGCATTTAGAAAAGTTTCCAGGGTCGTTACCTCACACACACCTTCCCCGCAGGCTCAGAAATGATATAGTATTATATCAATCGCATGACTCTACAGAAAGCAACAGAAAAAAGCAGAAAAAAGTAGAAAAAAGCCAAGAGAAACCTAGAGCGTCAGGCAATAACGAAATATCATAGCATACTTTTCCGCTGCGTCAGCAAATACAAGCAGCGCAAGGGAGAAAGCACGTTACATGCTCATTAAACGGCGAGGGGAAGGGGAGGGGAGAGACACACACACACACACACACACACACACACAGCCTAAAGGTCTTAAGCGCTAAGAAAGCAAAAAGAGCCGTTAATTTCTTTTTATGAACCAGCTGGGAAACATTTCTACGAAGCACAGAGAGCCCTCTAGGCATCATCCCCTCCTGCCCCCCCCCCCTCAACAAAAAGGAACGACAATAAGCAGGGAAAAAAAATTAAGAAAAATAAAACTTAGACACAAGATAAATATCTCAGCCCAGCCGGGGAGGGGAAGAGCAGAAGCAACAACTGTCGTAATCAGCAGTTAACAAAATATAAAAACAAAGCAGCCAAAGACCAAAAGGGACAGGCTGGGCAGGATGGTAGCTGACTGGCTGCTGGCTGTGCCGCTAACGAGCAATTAGATTTCATTCTAAGCTGGGGAATTAATTGCAGTTCGCCTTGGCCTTGGTTGGCCATATGCTGGGCTGCCAACATCCTTGATCTCCTTGTGTTTTGGGCCGTTAGGAAAACGGTCAATTGGCCTGAATGGGCCAAGGCGTCTCGCTTCATCTTCACACTACTTGACAACGTAAGCACCTTTGCAAATTACACATTAGCACATTAGTCCTTCCATTCTTGGCACCATCCTTGGAGCCTGGCGAGGGTTGTGATTAATTTTTTATTGTCTCAACATGTGTGTGTGGGCAACTCGAACTCCAATAATTAAAGTTTCAACCATTTAAAGGCTGCTTTCTTGGTCATTTATCAGAGGTTGGATCGCCTAGACTGGTTAGATCAACAGACGGAACCTGGATGGGTTTGGAAAGGTGGTAGGACGTCTGGCAACCATTGAACGTCTCTTTAAGGCAACTTAATTGAAGACAAAAGGACTGTGGAAGGCTATGGGTATTACCTGCCCCCCTAACCACCTAGGCTGGTCATTGATCAGAGCTGCCAAGCCTCTTTGGATCACCTAGACTGGTTAGATCAATAGACGGGACCTGGATGGGACCTGGATGGGACCTGGATGGGACCTGGATGGGACCTGGATGGGTTTGGAAGGAGGGTTAGACGTCTGGCAACCATTGAACGTCTTGTTGAGGCAACTCAATTAAAGACAAAAGGACTGTGGAAGGCTGTGGGTATTACCCAGAGGCTATGGGTATTACCTCCCTCCTAACCACCTAGGCTGGTCATTGATCAGAGATGCCAAGCCCCTTTGGATCGTCTAGACTGGTTAGATCAATAGACGGAACCTGGATCCGGTTGGAAGGGAGGTTAGACGTCTGGCAACCATTGAACGTCTCGTCGAGGCAACTCAATTAAAGACAAAAGGACTGTAGAAGGCTGTGGGTATTACCCAACCCACCTAACCACCTAGGCCTATACAATTGGCTGTCATTGTTGTTTGCCATTCTTCAATGTATTTTCATTTAATTTGGTTTTCCTCTCTCTCTCTCTTTCCCTCTCTCTGGTTGTGGAGAAACGTCGAGTGGCTTTTGCCTATTTTGGTAATTGGTAATTGGATTCATTTGAAAAAGTCTGCACGTCGACTATTTAACTTGTTAATTTCATTGTTTTTGTTTTGGCTTTCGACTGAGCTGAGACTCTGAGACTTTGTCTCTGTCTTCGTCTCCCTTGGCCCCCCTCTCCAGTTGCCTAATGAGTGAGTAAACACACAACGAGTTTTGTTCAATTTTTCGTCAACTCTTAAGCAGAGCGTAAAAAAATCGTAACAAGACCAGGCCAGACGGGGCAGGACAACAGAACAACAATGCCTGGCAAAAATCCTTTTGTCTCTGCTCTCAAGGCCCAGGCAACAACAACAGAGAGAGAGAGAGAGAAAGAGAGAGAGAGACGACGACTGCAGCCTTCATTTATAATTAAGTTGTCTAATTCGTTTCGGGCTTTTGCTGTTGTTTTCCTTACCGCAGAATCCACTCTGGAGTACAAAAAACCAGAAAAGCAAATACAAACGGTTTTTTGTTGTTGTTTTTTTAATGATTCTTAAGGCATTCAAGTGGCTTTTTATGCGCACTTGAGCGCATACAGAGCAGCAGGAAACGGGAAACGGGAAACAGGAAATGGAAAACGGCAACGCCATGAAGTTAATTTTATTTATTCACGCACACAGAGAGATAAAACAAAAGCTGAAAGAACATCAACAATGGCAAACAACATTGTCAGACGACACCTGGCCGTAGATAAGGACCTTAATGGCCCAGAGGAAGTCCTTGCCAGGCATCTGCCACCTGATAAACATTTCATCTTTACTGATTTCTACATTCCAAAAGGATTTTTTCTTCAGCCTTAGCGATCGCTAACGATTGCTGAGGCTGCTGAGGCTGTTGGCTACTTAAACTTTACACTTCCGCCTCAATGCCTTTGCCTTTGCCTTTGCCCTGCCTGATATCCTTGTAGCTACTTAATTATGCGACCGCCGCCATCTTGGGCGCTGCCAACTGGCAACTGGCAACGCAGCTTGCGAAAAACTTTGCGGAAGAAGCAAGAAAAAAAAGCAACGAAAACTTTACGCCACTCACCACACAGCAGTGTCTGGGACTTAATCATGGCGCGGGAATTATGAAATGTGCTGTGTAACTCTACGCCAAGGACCAACGGAGCAGCAGCAGGAGCAGGAGTAGCAAGGATGATCGGTAGAACCAAACAGACAGACCAAGTCCAGTCCAGTTGGCTGACTGTAGAGCAAATCATTAAGCTAATGCACTGTGGTTAGGTGGAGGCAGTTGGAGGAGGAACTGATAAATAGGATTTCTATTTAGTCCTTGGAGGGGATTTTTTACCCAAGATCGTGGGATTCTTCTTCGAGTTGGGACGGGAATTCATTTGTGGGTGGGAAGCCGAGCTCATCAAGCGCATTTGACCAGACCAAAGGACTGCAGGACAAGGCACTTAACCTAATAAGGCAGCCAGGGACGAAGGAAGACAAAACGTTAAGTAAACGCCATTTGAGACACTCAACAAAGCGAGGGGGGGGGGAGGGGCAAAAACTTTTGAAGAACTCGCATAAAAATGACAGACAAACAGGGACGCAGGACATGACTGCTGGCAGCACCACCGCCACCGCCACTCGGACTCTCGCTTTTTCTCTAATTTGATGAAGACGTTCGCTCTGCTCTTGCTCTGCTCTGCTCTCCTCTGGCAGAAAAAACAACGCGCGACAATGACAACAAACAAGACAAAGGACTCGCTTGGGCTTGGGCGCAAGGAGCAAAAATACCGAAAAGAAAAAAATGAACAAAGATGCAAATCCTCTTAAGTATCCTGCAATGATTGCCGTCAACGAGGCTGCCAGGCCAGGCCTGAGTGCGGGGCTGGGCTCTCGCCGACCACTTAAAGTGATCAAGAAGGATTCACAGTTTGTAAAATGGAATTTTATGGCTTAGTTAAGGCAGCCAAGGATGGGGGGGCAAGGACAGGGAAAAAAAAGCAGAGAAAATTCCTTTAGGCCATGGAAAAGTGTACAAATCACACCCCATTACAAAGGGGAGCAGCGGCAGGACAAGAAAACAACCAAGAAAAAGGCAAAGAAAAGAAAAACAGGGCAAGCAGGACTCGCGGGCGCGAAAATTCCTTAACGCTGCAGGACGAGGCGGGTGTGTTTTCACAGATTTGAAGCAGCTTATCGCGCAACTTCATTTGAATATCTGCCACAGGTCCTTGAGGATATTTGCCTGCCCTCCCTTTCAGGTTTCTTCCGCTTGTTTATGCATTTGTTAATGTTGTAACGGAGATTTTATTTTCATCTTTTTTTTCACTGTCCCAGTGGCTGTCGCTGTTGTTGCCTCTCGAGCCTATAATAACAATAATGAAAAGCTATTACGAGCCATGAGGATAAGCCAGGCGCATAACGACAAGGACTTCGTGTCATTTGGCCATATTAGGCGAATTAGAACACACACACAAGGACTGAGGGCGTAACAGGACTTTATGGCTGCCAAAATGGCAAATTAGGCTGGCAGCAGGCAGCTGGCAGGCTGGCGAATTTTTTCTGCAGCATACTTTTGAGCGCAGCAAATTAAAGCCACCAACCAGCTGCAAAGTCACCTTCACCTTCAGCTGCTGCTATTAATTGTTGAAAATAAAATGTTTCCAACGGGAAAAAATATTTATGCTGCATTGTTTTCTCTCACTCCTTTTGCTCCTTTCTCTATGTATTTTCATTTTGGCAGACACTAAATCAATTCTCACTAAGGAGCCCCCCCACACGGACACACACACACACACACATGCCAGTCAGCCAGGCAGTCAGGCAGGCAGGCAGTTTATAACTTTATCAAGCATAACGAGTACATTATCCTGGCACAGGCTGGCACACGTCCTCGCTGCTGTTGCTGTTGTTGTTGTTGTTGTTGTTGTCGGTTGGTGTTTTTGTTCCTTGTTTGTGGCATTTAAAAATAACTTTAATGGAAAATTTATCGATCAGGCAAGCTGGCTGGCAGTTTAGTCCTGCTGCCTGCTGCTGCTGGTCCTGCTGCTCCTGCTGCTGCTGCTGTTGCTGATCCCTCAATCGAGATAAGCTGTGGAACGCACAAGCACAAAGCCAACTACATGGCAGGAGCAGCAGCAGCTGGCAAAGGCAACGGCAAAGGCATCATCATGTGTAGGCAGTAAATCGCCTGAAAAGAAATCAACAAGGATATTATGTGTGCATGTCCTGTCTATCCGTCCACCCTCCCGTCCTCTGTCCCCGTTCGTCTTTCTCTGCCTGCCTATTTGGCAGGTTGAAATCCAACAGCCTCCCCTGCTCTGCTCAGCTCTGCTCTGCCCTTCACTGTGTCTTGTTTACCGTTTTGTATTGCCGTTGTTCCCTTTATTGTTGCTGCTGTTGTTGTTGTTGCTTGATATACCGTAAACATATTAAGAGACATTTTTAGTGCCATTTTCACTTCATTAGTTTTGATTTTCAAAAGGCATTCAAATGCCCAAGGAAATCTCATGGAAATGTACAAATAATTCAATCCGATAACAGCGCCAACTGAAATTCCCTATATTTTCTTCCCTCAACTGATTAACAGTTGCCGTGCGGATCGCTTAACTTACACTGTCAATTCTGTCAATTCATGAAATTCATTACCTCAAAGGTGTAGAAGCGAGACGGCATTCATATGCCTTGTGAAAAATACGCAGCAGCAGCTCCAGCCATTGCCGCTATTTCTTTCTCCTTCACACACACACACTTGACCATGAACAAGCTCAAGGCCAGCATTTTACTTAACACACTAACACACAAAAAAAAAAAGGGAAAAAAAAAACCAAGCAGAGTGCACGCTTGCCCACTGAACGCTACACAAACAACGCATGACACACAGCATTGTCCCATAGACGTAGGCATGTGTGTATGTGTGACTCACGGCAGACTCGCTGTCGCTCTGCAGTCGGGCTGCGCTGCCAGCGCCAGCGAACATAAATTTTCTTAAGCAAAGGCCACGGCTGGTCAAAGCCACAGCTTCATCAATTGCTTTGCATTAACATCTTCACAGCACAACACACACACAAAAAAAAGACAAATAAATAGGGGGGAAAAAAGCGCACAGCAAAGAAAAAAAACCGACGCCCGGCGCTTCGGATTTTTCAAACTGACTAAAATGCACTTGAAACCTATGATGACGTCGTAATTTTGTCACCAACATATAGAAAACACTTTCGTGAACTGATTTAACATAATTTTCCGTATTTATATTTGGTTTTTCCCATGAATTTTGAATTTTCACGGCAGCGAACTCAAGAAACGCGGTTTTTTCCTTTTTCTTTGTCTTAACAGTGTGAGAAAAGGCGGCAAATTTGCAATTGTCTTTTGCTTTACCTTGGCAGAGAAGCAGTTAACAGTGGTGTGTGATGCGTGGATATGTGGAGTCAGTGCACAGCCGTGGGTGCATCATATGGGGGTTGATAAATTATTTTGACTTTTACTGGGCTATCAATCAGTGCTAAGCTTATTAGACTCTGACATTTATAGCCAGATCGTCAATAAAAATAAAAATAAATATTTTTATACTGCACCCCTGTCAATGCAAGTGATCGCAGGTATTGTACTGCTTGATACCACTGTGCACTGCTTCTCTTTTTCGGCTAAGCAACACCCACACTTGCACAACAGGTACTGCTTACATCTGTGTTAATGAAAAAGGCCGCGCTTTTGCTATGCCGCCTTCCTCTCCCTCTCTCTGTTAAATTAAAGACAAAGAAAAAGCCGCGTTTCTTGAGTTCGCTGCCGCGAAAATTCAAAATTCATGGGAAAAACCAAATATAAATACGGAAATTTATGTTAAATCGGTTCACGAAAGTGTTTTCTATATATTGGTGGTAAAATATCGACGTCATCATAGGTTTTAAGTGCATTTTAGCAAGTTTGAAAAATCCGAAGCGCCGGGCGTCGGTTTTTTTTCTTTGCTGTGCGCTTTTTTCACCCCTATTT
>JAWNPV010000094.1:0-41145 GCA_035078785.1 Collessia kirishimana
AATTTCTATTTCGCCCCCCCCCTGTCAACTCTAAAAAGACGAAAGAAGAAATCTATTGACTGTGGTCATCAAACTAACAAACCAAGTTTTTGGCTTCAAAGGGAAGTTTTTCCAGGAATTTTTCCCCCGACACAGAAACCCTGTTAAGGGCAACCAGGTGGCGACCAACCCACCGTTTGCTACGTCTATTTTCCTATGTTATATCAGCGCTGGTCTAATTCCAATGAATCCTTCGCTCTCAGCCGCTCTCAGCCTCTCATCAATCAGACAAATCTGTTGGCATCGTTTGGTAATTCTAAACACATCATATCGGACCAAAGTGCCTGCCCACATGGCATCTGCTGCTGCTGCAATCACAAAGCCTCGACAAATAGTCGGTTGCATAAATCGTAGCATACCTTTTGGGGCAGAGTGATGCAGCAGCTGCTGCTGCTGTTGCTGTTGTATGGACATGTATGCCGCCCATGAACACAACGTGCAGTGCATTTAATACGACTAACGGATCCACCTCCCCACCACCCACCCTCTACGCCTTCTATCCTGTGTTCAGTACAAGTCCAGATTGCACAATAACATCCTGTGGGCTGGAGGCTCATCAATTATGCGGCTCGTTTGCTAGTGATGTCCCTGGTGAAGCCGAGGCGGCTACACATGCTACATGGAAGCTGAATGTCCTGCTCCTTGGCTCGTTTGTTTGCTTGTTTGCTGCATTTCTAAAAGGGCTTATCGGCTGCCACAAATCAATTTATCAAAGTGCATTGCGAGCACCGCAGCACCTACAACTTGCGTTTTTCTCTTTATATTTCATAACACAAACCGATTTGGGGCTTAATTTGTTCTATTTGGTCAGGGGGGTGGGGGTTAGGGTATTTCAAATGCGTTGCGTTTTAACTTGGCTTGCAGGCAGCAAATTTCCCTTTATGATGCGTCGTCAAATGACTGCTGGAATTGGCAGTTTAATGAGCTTCTCTCGTTGCACACACACACACACACATTCACACACACGACACGTGCATATACACACACACATATATAAAGTACAAAAATAGTAAGAAAAATTTTTAATCGTCTTACGCTTAACCATGACATTTAGTTTATCTACAAAATGAACGGCAATGCAAAATGGATGGCAAACATACAAAACGAACAAAGAGAATCAGCCAACGTGGGAGGGGGAAAAAAAATAGAAAAAAGAAACTTTAAAGAGCAGAAAGCAGTCGCATGCAAGTAGCAAACGTGCATTCAACAAAAAACAAGAAAAAAAAAAAACAGAAAAGAATTTCATTTACCTTTAATTACTTCATTCCCAGCCCCCCCCGATGTACTTGCTTTAGTTGGCTGTTGGCTGTCTGCACATTAATTCTGAGACGGGTGGGGCAACCCACAGTGGTTGCTTGTGATGTGCAAAAGACTTTTAATTAACGTTGAACACGACTCTCGGTGGAGTCTCAAGGCAAACTAATTTGCCTGGCCACGGTTGGGCGAGCATCTTTGGACGTTGTGTGCTCTTTTCTTTGGCTTTGTAATATATTTAAAAAATAAAATAATGACGTTGAACCCCTCCTGGCCGAAGAAGCCTTTTTGGTGTTCGAAAACCTCCCCTCTGGAGTCACTCAATGCAAATAAGTCTGCTTAGAAGCATTGGCCAAGGGTTAAACACTTGACAAAACAATACGAACGATCTAAGAACTTTTTAAAATAAGAAATAAATATGAAATTAATGGGGGAAAAAAAGGGGAAAATAAATGGCTGCCTTAGGCACCATTGAGCCTGCTGGAAAGCAAAGCGAATGATGTTGACCGACCGGCAAGACCGACTCACTTGACTCTTTTCGAATCGCCTAGGGAGACAACATACCTCATGGTCCAGTGTTGGCTAACAAATTTGAACATGAACACCTTTTGCCACACTAATTCAATGAAACGCAAGCAACTAAGAAGGATTTGCAATGGAAACTCTTAACCTCAAAGTCTGCCTGGTCTGAGACCAACCAAATACAGCACGAAACCTGCCACTGCCAATTGCTCAGGCTCAGGCTGGGTTCAGGCATAAATATCCGCTTAATGTTGCCTCTACAAGTTAGATCCTAAAATCCTAGACAAAGGTTATGTCCTGTGGCTGGCCATAGTCACTCCGCTGCAGTGAAGCCCACGGACAGCTGAAGTTTTCCATCCTTTTTTATTCAATTTTTAATAGATAACTTTTTGCCCTCATAAATAATTTGAGAAGCTGCATTGATGATTAACCAAATCAAGTCCTAATTGACCAGAGAAGGGTTTAGACGAAGACTAGACTACTCTCCTCTAAAGGGGGGAAAGGACAGCTTTTCTCATTCAGTTACCTGATGTTCATGTTCAGCTTTGCCATCCTCTGTCTCCACAAAGTTGTGTATGGTCAACACCATGCTGTTGGCCCGGTTAGGGGTATTCAGAAACCGCAAAATTTCGACAGCCGGAAAGGCCAAACGATATATCCACCAGGAAGGACCGAATAAAACTGACTTTAATTGCCACTCACTGAGGTCACAACAGACATTTTTTCCAATTTGGTTGGTTCCTTTGTTTTTTTTTTTTTTATTAAATTATTTACTACTGTGTATGTGCGCGCGTGTGTGCGTGTGTGTGTGTGTGTGTGTATTACTTACGCTTTAGTGGAAAAGGATATTTATGATATAAAACGCTAATCAATAGAACCACTAAATAACTGTAAATGATGGCTTTTAACCAAGAGAAAAGGCAACAAAAAAGCAACTAAAAATATTCAGAATTTGATATTAAAAATTGTTGTTTCGTTGAATGTTGAATGTTGCTGTTGTTGTAGTTGTTGTGGTTGCCCAAGACATACTAACTAGTCTAGCACTAGCACTAGGCGCACACTAAGTAAAAAGGAATGTGAAAGGAAAAGCAAAGTTAAATATTTGTCTAGCTAAAATGCAAAAAGGCAAAAAGGCAAAACAAGTTATGCGTCCTCCGTTCCGCTCTTTGGTCGGTGGACTCATCACGCACTTTTCTACTTAGAAGGTGGCAGTCGCAAGAGTTTCAAGATAGAAGCGAAAGGAGTAGTTGGTTGTCTCGTTTTGTATTGTTTGGTTTCTGTTGTTGTTTCTGCTGTTTTCTGTTGTTTTCTGTTGTTTTCTGTATTCCAAGGCGGTGCGTAGACTTACCCCAATGCGTCCTAGGAGTAGGGCATCCATTTCGCCACCATTTTGTGCCACAGGAACTGTGGTTATCACGGATATAGTTGGTTCCTGATGGTTGCTCAGATCAACAGACATTTCGCGCCCGAAGATTGGTTTTTTGACTTAATTTCTCGTTTTTAATTATTGTTTCTTTGGTGTTTTGTCATACAATTTGCTTTGTTGATCAGTTTTTATTTATTTACTTTGATTATTGTTGTTGCTTTATTTATTGTTTATTGTAATTCACTTTGTGCTCAGTCATGTTACAGTTACAAAAGCAAAAACCTTTTTTCTTCATAGAAAAATCTAAGAGGAATTTTTTCAACAATTTTTTACAGGATTTTTAAACATTTTTCTAACAATAAGGAAAGTGTTCTGTGTGGCTTTGGCTGAACAGCAAGGAAAATCGATGGGCTTAGAGGCAGCGTTTCTCCTCTTTGATCTGCTAACGCATTATTTTCATAAGCTGTAATTAAAGCTACCAGAAAGGTAATTGCAATTCAAATAATTTGCCTTCAATTTGAGCAGCAAAGCTCCTAAGGCAGATGAAGGAAACCCAGCGAAGCTCACTGCCATCCGCACCTGTCAATAAACACCGGAAGACAGCCGATATGTGTGGCAGGTGTTTCTCTCTGTGTGTGTGTGGGTGAGTGGGTGGGTGGGTGTGTGTATATGGCCACATGATTTGAAAATGTGCGAGTCCTGGCAGTGACACGTTGAAAATTTAATTTTCAAAGCTTAAACCTTCTGGCTGGCTGGCGTCGTTGCCTCCTATGAGTTCAACGCGTCGTATGCGCAATTTGCCATCACTGAAATTGGTATTAACGGCATTACATACGCTTTACGGCCACGAGCAGCATAAAATACGAAAAGGGAAAAGGGAAAAGGAAAAACCCCCAGAAAACCAAAACAGAAACAGAAACAGTTGAGCTTCGTTCAGAGGCCTCGTAGCCAACATCCCACATGACTGTTGACAGCAACTAAACGACACTGAATTTGTATTTATGTATTAAAACATCGCCAACAACAACAGTAAAAAACAGTAAAAATCCCACCCAAATGTCATAGGAAGTTTGTTGGGCCATCACCATCAGCTGTTGTTGTAATAAAACCAACAAAAACAGCAACAAAAAATATCAAATTCAGGCAACGGCAACGGCAACTCAACAAGATTGTTTTGGGCACCTTCGATGAGCAGCCAGGTTGACTGTATGTGTTTGTAAGGATTTTCTAAAGCCACTGACCAGAGCTTCACTCTGTATCTGGTTGGAAGCCATCTAGTTACATTGACTAAAGGATTCACCTATGAAGCGTGAAAAATTTCTTCCCTAACGAAGTGCGGAGAAGTGTCCTCTGACGCTTTGCATTTGCATGTGAAAAAATAATTGCAGCTGATTGTTGTCGAGTGCAGGGTGTTGGCCATTGACATTTGATTGGCACAATTGCCAATGGCTGCTGCAGCAAATTGGCAACTAAATTGAATGATTGCGGTCAAGTGCGCAGGCAAAGTCTCCAGCCAGCCGTGTCCATGTGACTTGACTAATGTCCCTGTGAGCCGTATAAATGATGACAACAGTGGGCGATAAGAGCAAACACTGAGGTCTGTTAGGGCGTCTACTTGGACAGACCTCAAGCTGGTTGCCCCCGCCGGGTGATGGGAAGAGGACACTCGATAAACACAGACGGACGCTTCCACTCAAGGACGCACATGTGACAGGTTTGGTGTCATTTTTTTTTCGCACTTAAAGCCTCGGCTAATTTGGCTTTAATTTGCATTTCCATTCAGGCAACAATCCACAGACAACAGGCTCATGCTGGGCAACCAGGACGCATGCGTATGCAACACACACACATACACACACACTGCATAAATGTGCTGGCAACTGGCAACAGCCTCAATGCCAAGCCAAATCCAGATCCTTGACGCCCCACATCCAGGCTTTTCGTTCGGCTCAGATTTTCTACGTTCTACGTTGCTCCTCAGGCGGCTGCCTGGCTTAGATGGGACTTTGTGGAAAGCTGGTGGCTGATGGCGGCTGCCTGAGCAGTGCAAGGCCTTTGCCATCCACATCAGCGCTTACCTCTGTCAATTGTTGTCCCGACAACTTGCCTTAGGTCCCTCCCCCCACCCTTCCACCTGAGGAGTAAAGCTCGCTCACTTGAATCGTTCATATTTGTTTGCTACGCTGAGCAATACAAGTGCGAACAGTTTCCTGCAAGGAGGAGAAGGAGGAGAAGAAGGAGGGCGGAGGGGCCTTAGCGGCGCCAGCTCGAGCGGGAATTATGCATGAGCGCCTCAGTGACCCAGCAAGTGGCGTAAGGGTAACTAAGTCGGTTGCCTGGCTGCGTGTGCAACTGTCAGGCAACTACAAATGCAAATAATTGAGAGGAACTGAACCCTGACACGGGGAAATCCTGACCAGAAACCATTAGCCGCCACCGCACAGCTGCACAGCTGCACAGCCGAACACAGAACTTCTAGTTACCGCAGCTCTAACGAGTTTTCCCCACTTTTCTGCGGTTCCTCTTTCTTTTTGACCGTCTCTGGTCCTGGGTTCTCGGGTTTTTCCCATCTACTCCGGCCTCCTAGAGCCTGGAATTGGCCTCAGGCTTTGTCTCCAAACTGGACGCGCATAATTTCCGCTTCTAATTTTCGTTTTCATTTCGCTTTCACTTCGTTTGTTTTGTATTTTTATTTTTATTTTCTCTCTTTTTTTTCGGCAGAAGACATTTTTATTTGAACTTGCACACTCACACACACACATACACACGCATTCAAAAGAAATCAAGACACGCTTCGTTAGTTGACACCGCTCCACCTACACCTCCGAGTCAAGCTTCACCTTGGCCAGTGTCGCTGCTTCTGCCTCTGCCTCTGTCTGTGGTATCCAACATATACACCGACCATCAGTAGCGTTGGCGGTGCGCGAAATATCCACTTTGTTGTTTTTTCTTAATTAAATTGCAGCTAAGGAAAGTCAGAGCAGCCGGGGGAATCCGGACTGCTGTATCCCTGGGCCAAGCTGCCTGTCGAAGCACTTAAAGTGCCACGAACTGGCAACAATTCCTTTCAATTCAATTGCTGCGGCTTCTGGTGTCCCGCCGCAGGAGTTTTCCCTGCCCCACCCCACTCTACCGCCAGTCATCTCTCTCATAATTACAAAGATTCTCACTTATGTGCGAATATTAGCGACTCTCTTGGCCCACAAACTCCGAAAGCAGGAGAGAGAAGCCCACATCAATTGAATTTTAAATGGACAAATTGAATAAAGACGGGCGGGCGACTGGTGACTGGTGACTAAGCTGCGAACAATATGCAGCGTCAGTCTGCGTCTCACAAATTAAAAACTTTTTATTGACATTTTTTTTCCACCTCTGATTACCGCCCATTTAACACACAGTGGCTGTCAAAAGTCTGCAACTGTATGACAAGCACAGAGCAAACTTTTCAGAAAGAAAGTGGCCAAGTCAGCAACAACAATTTGTAGGTGAGAAAACTCACAGAGAGGGGAAAAAGCTTTGGACATTAATGATCAAATAAATTTCAAACAAATCCATGATTTTAGCCTGAGTAACTAAACTATTTGAGCTCCTTTTAGTGATATAAAAAACATTGGATTTTCTGCATTTTCCCAATCAAAATGAAGAGCGAAACGCTTGGGCAATGGCTCAGCTCGTAATTATCCAAGTTTTAAGCCGTTGATTTATCACAAAAAGTTAACCGAAATGCTAGGGCAGAGGTTGTGCCCAAAGCCGAGAGCTGTTAAGCGCTTAAAACATATTTCACCAAGTCGTGTTGCTGTCCTTAGAGTTTCCCTCTCAGCAAGAGAAAAATGTAAATTTATGTAAAAACTTGTCTCACTCTGCTGCAATGGCAGTGGCACAGTGAAGAGTGGTTTACTGGCCAACAAGCTGATTTGATTTATATTTAATGTTAATTTATTTGCTTTATGATTTTCATAAATTTTTCAGCCCAGCTGGGCTGCCTGCCATGCAACTGTGTTGGGCCGTTGAAAACTTTATGACAAATGCAAATTCAGTTTTCCACATTGACAAACATTAATTTTGTCAACGTTTTTTCCATCATTTCCAGCGTGTTTAGCTGTCCGCAATTGGTCGTTTAATTGACTGCACGTGGGACGCAGTGGCAACTGAATTAGCGTGGCATAAAGTCACGTCACTCTAGTCGACTGCAGGTTGCCTTAAAATAAATTTTTAAATTTCAACAGCTTGACAATCGGTAGCCAGCAATCGCCTCTCCTTGTTTAAATAATTGCGGAGAGAGAAAAACGTGTCCATTGTGTCATCTTGACCCTCGCCAAGATGCCTCCAGCTAGGCCAGCAGCGGAGCCTTCAACTTGCTCTGCTCAAATCCCTTCGGTATCAATCACATAAGTCTTCGTTCCTTTTTTCCGTATCCAGTCACGTTTGTGCTTATGAAATTTGTTCATAAAAAGAACAGACTTCCAATTGAGTGTTGTTATTGTATTTTGTTCTCTGCCTTCATCCTTTCTCCCTTCGTTTTTCCATTCTTTTTTCTCTGTGTAAACAGTCGTGTGCGGCATGAAATATGAGGCGATGTGTATGGCTGCTGGCTGCTGTTTGCTGTCTGCTGGCTGGCAGGACGACTTGAGTGTAAATGAGAATACATGGGACTGTGAATCTGATGCGGATTGGTTGGCAATTTTCCTCTTTTCAGTTTTTAAAAGGGGCAAAATAATATTTTCGGTTCTTAGCCCACTGCCTACACGGCGTATGCGTAACATTTGTCGTCTCTTCCAATAGCTAGAGTAGCTAGTGCTGCTCCCTGCTGCTCCCTGCTGCCTGCCCTGGAGTCGTAAATTTTTATTAGAAAATCCTCTGGTAAAGCCAACCGTTTAGACATTTAAAGCCCAAACAGGGTCGGCCCACCAGTCGTATGAGTAATGTAAAAAGCAAATATTGAAACAGAATCTGAGAGCCCAGCAAGGCCGGCAAGTTGAGCTACCCGGGCCGGTGTGAAGAGAAGGGCTCTGGCATTGTACAATTACAAAATACTCGTAACAATGTTTGCCAGTTAATTAAAATGCTCTTTTAAGTTATTCATATTTATTTGCTTGGCTGCTTGGCTGCTTGACTGCTTGGCTTGGCTTGCCATATGAGAAATGCATTTTTAATACCATAGAGAGAGCGGGCGATAGAGAGAGCAGTGGCAGGGACTGTCTGTGTGTGTGTGTGTGGGGGGGTCAACTGCAATATTAATTGCACAGCTGACCTTCATCATCCCAACTTGGTGGGCAACAGAGTCCGCTCCCTGCCCTCTGTCCCCTGGCCTGGCCAAGTCAAGCGTCCTACAAGCGACCTTCCTTTGGCCAATGTTCTCCCCAAAGAAGCTACGGCTATGCATGGCTAAGCAAAAGCACAGCAAGGCATACAGAGTCAGTAAAGTTGCCCTTGTCCTTGTCCTTATCCCTGCTGCCCTTGCCCTTGCCCTTGTCAACGCTGTTGCCCTTTTATTTTAGCCTGCTTACCTGCAGCTGCTGTCCTGCCAAAAGGGATTTATACGCTTCGAGGCAACAAGAAGCAACAAGAAAACGGCAAATAAAAATAAATAAAATAGGAAACTGCAATTTACTCTTGAGCCTGGTGACTGCAGGAGGCCAAAGGTCGACCAATACACCCCTCACAGTCCTTGCAATCCTTCTCACTCGCTGGACATTGGCAATTGTTGGCACAATTCAACTGGATTTGTCTGGCATTTTGATCGAATTTAGACGGGAAAACTCAAGCGGTTTAAACGGCCAACAGCTAACGGCAGCTGGCTAAGAGATTACTTTACAGTTGGTCAGCAGAATAAGCCACCCAGGCAGGTCTGCGTCTGTGTCTGTGTCTGCGTGGGTGGGTAAAGGGCAACCAGTAAGCTAGAGGAGTCTGAATGGATATTTCTTTGAAAAGAATGCAGTTGAGCTTTAACCTTTCAAAAGTTTTGACAATGTGTTACACACACACACACACACACACACACATTGATGAGAATTGCTTGGCCAACAGATAGAGAAATGAATCCTTATTGGTTGGCAATTAGCGGTGGTCAGTCTGGCAGTGGCAGTAAAGACTTCAAGGAGAAAGAGAAGGGGTCTGTAGAATAAAGAGAGGAGAGGAGAGAAGGCAGCTGGCTTTGTGTTTTCTCTCCACAATCAACTTCCTTGATGTGAAGTTCACACAGTTTCAGTATAAATAGAATAATAGAAGCCAACACAGTAACAGGACTCAACAAACCTCCCATAATATTAATCCCACAGAAGCCTTTCAACTATTTTCTACCGCAAAATGAACGACGCAGTCCTGATTCCGATGTTCAAATGCATCGTTGTGGGGGACAAGTCAGTGGGCAAGACGGCCTTCATCAAGCGACATCGGACTGGTAAGACTTGATTGATTCCTCCCCCGTGTAAGTCTCTTCTTGATCAACTGCCCCCTCGACAGGAGAGTTCCTGAATACCTACGTACCCACCGACATGCTAGAGACCAGTAACCTGGACTTCTTCACGACCGCTGGCAAGATTATTTTCAATATCTGGGACATTGCCGGCGCTCGCAGGGACGATGTGGAGCCCACCACGATGCGAGCTCTGTTCAACGATGCCGAATGCGCCCTGATAATGTATGACAGCTCGGAGCCGCGAACTGCCTGCAGCATCGCTTATTACTATCAAGAGTTGGTGGAAAAGTGCGGCTCATTGTTGCCCATTGTGGTCTGCTGCTGCAAGGTGGACATTAAGCACGAGGAGCAGCAGGCGGTCAGAGAGGAGCATTACAGCCAGTATCTGCCTCACTTTGAGGTATCGACAAGGACCCACTTTAATGTGGAAAAGCCGTTCGTTTGGCTTGCTCGCCACCTGATGCATCAGGAAGAGCTGAGCTTGGCAGAGGAGCCACTGCCCATGCCCAAGGAGCTGCCGTTCGATGAGACTGAGTTGCAGAAGGCCTATGAAGAGATGGAAGAATATAAACTTAAGGAGCTGCCCGATGCCGGCTTCAACTTCTAGCTGCTCCCACTGATTTGAGGGGGGACAAAACCAAGAGTTTTTGAGTTGTTCATGTTTCATGTGATGCTTTTTAGTTGGAATCCTTAACACACACACACAGACGCAACATCACGTCGCTCTCTCTGTCCCTATTGGGGGTTTTTATTTGTCTTTGGCTATTTGGCAATCAAAATTTCTTTATTCAACCTAAGCGGTGACAAGTTGTTTGCCTAATTCGAGTCCCAAAAACCCTGAATAACAATTGCGTAGCCAGAATTTAATACAAATCAATTCATTTCCCCAGCCAAAGCTGATCAACAAGCAGTCGGGAAAGGACGTCCGAAGGGCCTCCTTGTCATAGGGTTATGGGTTGCTCTATTGGGGGCGGCGAAGGGAGGCAGCCAAAACACATTCGCATTCCCATAATTTGTGAAACAAAATTGTTGACCCATTTGATGCTGTTGGCAACGACAATGGCAACGGCAATGGCAACATATTCTCATCATCATCCGTCTCAATATATACGATATGGCTCCCCTCTCTCTCTCTCTTTCTCCGTCTCTCTATCGTCGTCGTCGTTGAGCAAATCACTTAAGCGCACTTAATTATTTGCACAAGTTTCCATCGAGCCAACACCCTTCGGTCGGTTGGATCAGTTGGATGAATGGATGGATGGATGGATGGATGGTGTTGCTGGTGGTGTTGCTGCTGCCGGGGCACGTTTCACTTGCGTTACATTTCAATCGAATCGAATCGAAGCACAACGACGCGTATGAGTGATATGACACGTAATCAATAAATAACCAGCAGCATCCCAAAGTTGAGCGAACATTGTTGAGACGAAGGAGGCAACGAGGTGGCCAACCATCTACCCACCCATCTACTCAGTCAGTCATCCACCCACCCAGTCAGCCAGTCATCCACCCACCCATAGGCAGTCAGTCAGTCAATACGTTTTACCTCATTAGGACACATTTCTTCTGTCTTCTCTAGCTGCCGCTGCTGTCAACCCCTCCGGAATACCTAACTGTCTCTGCTGTCTCTTGGATATTTTATGCATAATTACTTTTCTCCAGTTGCTCGAGGCCCCCTAAAAAAGCCTCAAATTTCCTTCGTCTGAGAGTTTTCAGCTCTGCTCAGCTCAGCTCAGTTCAGCTCAGATTCTGTCCTTTGATTTAACCAAGAGGGCGAGAGAGAGAGACGTGAGCGTCTGGTGGGCGGTTGGCAAAAGGTCGAGCGGGGGGAGGGCGGAAGGAGGGCAAATGGTAGGCGTATGATTAATATGCGTGAATTAAGTCGAATCGAATCAATCAAGTCAAATGTCGCCAACAAACAGACTGACACAGCGACAGACGATGAATAGACGGATAGACAGCGGCAAAGCCAGGCTGTCAGGATGCTTATGCTTATGGTACAGCGAAGCCCGGCTAAGTGCTATGATAAATATCCTCGCCAAGTGACTAAGTCTAATGTTGATTACTTTCTTCTCAACACTTAGTTAAGTCAAATGGACATGAATATTTTAGCTGCAAAGCAGCAGAAACACAGCTCTCTGGTTGCCTATAGCCAAGGGACCACTGCGGAGTTGGAGTTGCTGTGTTGCTGAGTTGCTGAGTTGCTGAGCCTTCAGGGGACACGTCAATCGTCAGTCATTAGTAGGAGTTCATTGCTGTCTGATTGTCTGGTTGTCTGGTTGCTTCAAATTGAATTTTAGTCAGAGTGTCAGAGTCTGTTGACTGCCTAACAAGGTAGGTTGCTGGCTTCATATCTTGTCTGGGAGTCTTGAGTCCATGTTTTGCAGTCCTCTCTGGTCTTTATGGTCCCTTAAAAAAAATCTCTTTCCTCTAGAAAAACCTTGACAAGCTTCCTGCTATTTCTGATGGAAATAAAAAAACTTAAAACCTCAATTGAAAGTGTTAAAATTGCTTAGAAATGCTAATGCATTGTGGCCGAGTGTGGTCGAGTGTGGCCGAGTGTGGCCAAGACGCAGCACTTGAAAATTGCTTTCGACTTTAAGGGTATTAAGGGCTTAACCAAATGGTCCAGGCAGGGCAGAGCTGGGCAGGGCCAGGAGGACAACAACAATGGCAGAGGCAACATTTCCTGGCCAAGTGTCGACTTCCGGGTCAGGGCTAATGCATAACAATAACAAGAACAAGCCAAAGGGATCGACAACTATGTGACACATACTAAATTTTTATTACGCACACACACACACACAGACGCACACACACACACAGACAATGCTAAGAAATACACTAATGCAATGACATTTTTATTACAGGACGAAACATCAGGCCAAAGGCTCTTTACTGCCCAACGGCAACTGAAATTGAAGCTGAAAGCTGCCGCAGGCCGAGGCCCAAGCGCCAGATAAATGATAAAGACAGAGGTCAAGCCAGAGTCAGAGTCAGAGAGCCAGCGAGGTAGAGGAGGGTTGCCACCATTCGGCAATGATGTCAATTTTTATCATGTTCCCTGACCGTGAACCAAGAAAACCAAGCTGCCCAGGCCCGTACAGTGTGCGATGGTTTTGGCTTTGGGCAGCGTTTTCCTCAATATTTTTTTTTTTTTATGATTCTTCTAGATTTATTTAGACCTTTTGGCCGAGTTTTATTGAATTGTTATGGACTTAATGTCCTATGGAATGGCCTAAGACACAGGCACCGGCACAGGCACAGGATTCCCTGTGATCATAATAATTCCCTTGCAGTTGGTCCTGTTAACTGCTGCGATGATTAAAGTGGATTTGTAGCTCAGCGCTTTCCCAATACAAATGAGATAAGAGAAGAGCAACTCTAAATGGCTGGAGCTTGTTGTCCACAAGCAGAAAGTGTATTCGCAGCGTCGTTGTGTTCATTTAAAATGCATTTCGCTTCGATGCTCTATTAATATTCCTTTTTAGATGATTTTTTTTGCCGTTTTATTCTTGTTTGGCTTAGTCGGCGTTTATTTGATTTATGGCCAAGAGTCACCGCTTAGATTTCGGGCCAAGTCGTCTGCGTAATGATGCTTTGCCCCCCCCCACTCTCGCTCTCTCCGCCTCTGTCCATTACAAACAGTCCCCAGAGGTGGTGAGGAGGGGGTTTCAAGGAACCAAGTCGCAGCTTAATTAAAATCGGCACTAAAAGGCAGCCAACAGCTAAGGGGTCTTAGCCTGGCCAACTTGCTGACGATGATGAAAAATGTTCCACCGAGCCACCGAGCCTAATACTATGGATTGAATGTTTTCCTTTCTCCTTTCCCCTTCCCCCCCCCCTGCTCAGTATTTTTATTCGTGTTATTTTTACTCGGTTGGCAGCTTAATTTGGTTTATTTTCTGGCTAATTGGAAAGAGCATGGCGGCTTCGTTCAACAATAATAACAAATAATTGCATTTCATTTAAGGCAAAAACAACACAACACAACACAGTCAAGCGGCAGCCGCAGCAATTGCTTATGAATTTCAAATTACCCAGCAGCAGCAGCAACTGAAACAAGCGACTTTGCCCCACTGCCCCACTGTTCTTGATGCTGACGCTGATGCTTGGCGTTCAAAAAATATCTGAATATTTTAATATTAATGCAAAATGTTTTTCGGGCTAAAAAGTTCTCAACTGCTTTTTGGTTGCTAGAAGACATAGCAGGCAGCGCTATCTGTTGTCTGCCGTCTGCTGTCTGCTGTCTTCCGTCTGCTGTCTTCCGTCTGCTGTCTGTGTGTGTTTACCAAATGGGCTCGTTTGTCTGTCTCGACGGTGGCTGTTTGGCTGTGTGGCTGTGGCTACCAATTTGCGGCATTTTGCTAATGAAAATTAAATGAAATTGCCTAGAGGAGGCGGAGGTCTGCATTTAGCATAAATTATTGGCTTGACTTTTCCATGTATCCACACACACACACACACACACACACACACACACACAGGTAGATCCAAACACACACACAACTGATGCAGTTTTAATTAACCTCAAATCTTTTCTTCATTGTCCGGCCGGGCTGGACCTGGCGGCAGGTTTAACCCAACACTAGCAGCTAATTACATCGCACAATTGGATTGGCTACGTCAAACGAGATACGTGAAGGGGAACCGAATCCTAGACAACGCAGTCCGGCATCACTAAGGACGAGTCTGGCCCTGGAGACTTCACGTTTAATCTCAGCTGCCTTAGAGTCAAATATCATCGACTTTTGGTTAACTAGGTGCCAAATACATTCATTCATCTCTGTCCCGAGATCTGGTAACTGGCATAGACTCTGGCTGCTCTGGCTGCTCTGCTGACTCTGTCTGCTGGGTCTGTTTTGACTGTTTTAACTCAGCCGCAGCCTCATTGTTATGTGAATACCTGGAGAATTGGCCAGGCCAATGCATAAATCAGTTCTGAAACTCAGTTTAGCTGACAACTGACAGCTGACAGTCTGCCCTGCTGCCCTGCTGCTCTTCTGTCCCCGGGGTGGAGCCGACAAGGGCGGGAGATGGAAATTGACGCTCGACAAGGCCTTTTGTTCATTTGCATTTTACATAAGTGAGAGCCCAAAGGGAAAACCTTCTGCCTGGGTGTGAGAGTCAAAAATCCTTTTGCTGTATTTAAACCGCTCTACAGTGGGATGCATTTGTTGTCACTTAATTGTTTGTAATTTATAAACTTGTAGGCCAAAGTGTTGTTGCCTTCTCATCTGTCAAGTTGGAGGCTACACTGTGGTGAAATGGTGGGGCAACTGGCTTTGGCTTGGGGTTTTCCAATTAAATGAAATGAATTTCCCTCAACTCGAGGGCTGGAGGAAGGGAAGAGCCCAAAAGTCTCTTTGATGTCCACGATGCCTACGTTGCTCTCTCTGTACAAATGTTTACATGTCTTTCGGCAGCTTTTGATGCCAACTTTTTGACTCCTTTCAGCTTTCAGGCCTTGGCTCAGCTCAGCTCAGCTCAATCAACAGCAGCAGGCTCTGGCCATATGACATGACAAGGATTTCTCCCCCAGAGCTGTGTTCTTGGCAGTTAATTTAAAAAATATAATTTATATGAAACATCCAGCCGCCACATAACCTATAAAAATATATATTTATGCATGAGTCGAAGGGAGGCGGTGGGGGGGTCAATTCAAGGCTCCTGCTGCATCCATTTTAGATTTATTTATTTGGTTTTCATATCGCCACACACCCACACAGCTCAGCTTTTGCATTGTCTGATGAACATTTTAATTGACTGCAGCCAGACAACGCGCTTTATTGCCCGTCTCTTTATTAATCATACGCCCCGTTGCACGTTGCGCCGGACTGCAATTAAGACACGCAGTGCACATGGCCTTCGGCATACAATTGCACTTCATTAAGCCCAAAGGCTGAACGCAATGGATGATGATTCGTTTAAAGAGCCTCCAACAATTGGTCGAGACAGGACATCTGTCTTCCTGACCACCGTCATTCGCCTCCTTCGGCTTGAGCATGGGATACGACAATGTCAGTGACAATGATGATGGTGATGGTGATGGTGATGGTGAGGGTAATGGTAGTTGTCAGGGTGTGTGGATGGTGGCTGCTGGTACTGATGGTGCTGATGGTGACGACAAGTGATGAGAAATCAATGCATGAGATTAACAATTTTTCGCCATTCAGGCCAGTCAAGTGCCAGATACATTGGCATCGGCCATAACGATTTAATGTTGCCTCCTGCCTCCAATGACAATGCCTACACTCCAAGCGTGTGTGTGTGTGTGTGTGTGTGCGGGTGTGTGTGACTTGATTGTATTTCAAGTGCGTCAAAGACTCTGGCAACAGCAACAAGTACAGTAAAATGGCCGCCAATGAAAGGAACCGCAGCTGCATTGCGTGTAAACTAATAAACCACTTCGATGGCAACTCCAAATATCCCTGGGGAGAGCGGGATAGAGGGGGGTGGGGCGGCAGCTGTTGTAAAAAAATCAATCTAGAGCTGCTTATTTGCTTTAATCAATTGTTCGTTGGCCCCTCAGGGACTGTTTCAATCTTCATCTCCTGGCAACGGCAGAAGGTTCCAGGCAAGCGGGCAGCCACTGTACAAGCTAAGGATATACCAAGGCCAAGATGTACGCTCCTTGCTAGCTTGCTTTCTTGCTCGCCTGTTATCGATAGTCATTGTTTGCGGCACACAAACACCCACAGACACAGGCACACACACTGGCACACACCCCAACCTGAGAAGGTTATGGCTGCTGGTGCTGCTGCTGCTGCTGCTGCAGGGAAAAGTCCTTAGAGTGCGCCAGTGTACTTGGGGGAGGGTGGGGCACGAGCAAGTTTTCTGCGCTACTTTTTATTGATGGCGAATATTACGCCAACTAAGCAAATTAAATTGTTTACATTGACAAAGGCCGGGCGTTGGCTGCGGCTGCGGTTGGGGTTGGGCCCTGCCACCGGGCGTGGCAAGGTAGTGTAGACGACACCCGCGAGCATACCAAGCCAACACAACACAATGGCCCCCCCCCCTGTGTGACCCCCTCAAGACCAGGAGACAGAATAGATGGCAACAACTTTTCATATTCAGTGCGTTTTATGCGGTCAAAGTGGACAAACGACCAAGAGAGACCGAGGGAGCCAGTTGAAAATCCAAGTCAACAGCACGACGAACAGCACAATCAGTGGGCTACTACAGTGAGCACTGACCAGGGACGTTTACAACTGAATCGGGATAATAAATACAAAGTAAAACAGATAACAAGGTGATGATAAGAGGATTAAGGACAAAACTCAGCTAACAAACAACTTGAGGACATCATGGGAGTTGAAATGCGTTGTCCGTTTAGCCATTAATCACTGTAGTGGGCTCCAGGGTTTTTTTTTTAGCTCTACTGCAACAAGGATAAAGCTGACCAGCTCGAAGAGAGAGAGACAGAGAGAGAGAGGGAGAGTCCTTGGCCAGCATTACACATATTAATTGAAATTTTTTGATAAGAAATCAGAATGTTTGAAAGCTGTAATGACTTTCTCTGCTCTGCGATTCAGATAAGGGAGAGAAAAAGAGAGAGAGAGACGTTGTGGGGCAAAATATAAATCACAAAAATGAGAGAAAGAATTCCAATGATGCACATTAAACAGTTGCCAAGAACAGGATATTTAAAGCCTTCGCCTGTTGACCAAGCAACATTGTTGTCCAACTAAAGTTGGGCAAATTTGTTGGACAGTTTGTTTCCGTTTGTTGTGTTTATGATGCGAGGAACCTAATTCGATTACAGAGTTGCCATTAGGGCAGCAGCAGGATCCAACGAGTTGTTTAATCAACTTGATTACAAGTTTTAACTACATTAAATGTAGCCTTTGGTGGGCAGCGTTGGGCCTACAAAAATGCCCACAGAGAGTCGCTAATGCAAATACACTGAGAAAAAAACGGGGGGTTCAAGTGATTGCCAGCATAGGCAGTAGGACAGTTGTGACGTTGCAACCTCTTCAGCTTAGAGTTGCCCACACACACACAGGCTGTGACTTTTCCCCCTGGGAGGACCGCGAAGCGAGTGGAAAGTTTTTCTCAAGGTGTAATTTTTGTAAAAATGTTGATTTTTGTGTTGAACAAGAGCAGCGTGCGGGTCTGCGATGTCTAGGATTGACTATCCTGTGGTGCCTAGGCAAACACCACTATGATGTGTGTCGGTGTTTGTGTTTATGTATGCCAAGCGGCATGTGCCATGTGCTAGGCGTGTGTGTGTGGGTGTGTGTGGGTGTCTATATGCATGTAAGGGCTGACAAACACCCACCAACACATCCAAGCACACAGAAAATGTTTGCAACTTTAACTCGATTTGCGGTTTTAGTTATCTTTAGGCCATAAAACCATACAAACAGGCCAAAATACACACACAGGCACACACACACACACAGGCAGGCAGGCTAAGCCTTAGGTAAACGTTTGGAAATATTTCAAATTGGCTGCGACACTTTGAGGACTTTGATATGCGTGATATAGTTATGCATGCAGGCGATGTGTTGGGTCTGTTTGCCTCTGCCTGTGTGTGTGTGTGTGGATGTATGGGTGAGTAGATTCAATAGGTTCCATTTGACTTTTAATAAACCGTCTTAGGCTGGTCGAAAGAGCTTCGCATAAAACGTAATGCGCTGATCAAAGCCGAGTGTTGGTCATCAGGCTGCGGCAATAACATTGTTTTCCTGACCTCCCTGGTGGCCACCACCGCACCCGTCCCCACTGGGACATCCCCCCACATGGAGAAACATTTAAAACAATTTCTTTTGATATCCTTTTTGGTCCGACAATTGGCAAAAACCAAACAAAGCCAAAAGGCGAAACGAAACGCAACGAAACGATGCGAGGCGAGGCGATGCGAAATGGTATGAAAAGGACTTTCACTTGGCCATGGCAATGAGCAAACAAACGACTCCATTAACGTGGACTTAGGATTCACTTAAGGTCCAGCATAAACATGTTTCGACTGTTTTGAATGGCACGGCTGGCCAACAAAGGAGAAGCCACCCAAAGGACACGGACATGGCCAAATGGAAAAGGTTCAAATGCATGTGTCCTGGACTTTGGTGCGGCAATTTTCAATTTATTTAAGCTGCTTAGTTCAGGATATTTGTGGCTGTGAGAATATTATCGAATGATAAGGTAAGCAAATGTCCTTTTACCTTAGTGACCTATGGAATGAAGAAAGGATCCACAGAGAGAGAAAGAGAGACAATCAAAGCAAGTGTCGTTCTTCAAATCCTTTTAAAATGCTCTGGACTGCGACAAGGACATGAACAGGGACACTGGACACGGGACACTGGACACCCACTGCCAAGTGAGCAAAGTTCATCTTGAGAACCGACGCACAATGGCTCAGCGCTAATGAGCACATAGCCGGAGTAGCTGGTGCTCGTCGCCTTCATTGTAGTTGCCGTTGCTGTTGCTGTTGCCGTCGAGTGTTACCTGAATGCATAAAGTCCGACAAGGAGAAACGTCGAGAGTGAAAATGTGAAATAAAACAAGACGAAGAGGAGCGAAGCTAACCCCAATTCTATGGCTATCCAAGCCCATTCACTGTAGCAGCACTTGAGGTGCCCAACGCCTCCGCCTCTGCTGCCACTGCCACTGCCACCATTCAGGCTCTGCAGCCAGCCAGCCAGCTAAGAGAGCTCGAGGCGTCCGCCCGCAAGAACACAAAACTGTACAACAACTTGCAAGGAGACTGACTTCCTGCGAATCTGTGCGCCGTCAAAAGTTATCTTCATTGCATTGCATTTGTGCGCAAATTGGCAGTTGGTTTTGGTTTCCTTTTCGTTTTGTTTCGGCATTTGTTTTGTTGTCTGTTTATTTCGGGTTGATGAAGGGGGAGGGGGATGGGGAGGGGCAGAGCCAGCCAAAGGGCGCTGCCCAACGAGCAGAAACAAGCCATCTGCACAGGCTTAACAGCTGCCCGCAGCTTTCGCTTGATTGGCTTTAACTTTGCCCGCATCAACCTCATCAAATCTGTCCAGCGTCCTCCCCGTTTCGCTCTACCAATATTTAGAGACCATTTGCTGGGGGGTGGTCCTGCATGCAACAAGCTGCAAATGAAGCTGCTTACTTTCCATTTTGACCTTAGCAGGTCAGGGCCAATGTCATGGCCCACACACGCACACATACACCAAGCAAACATAGTTGCCAATACCCTTGGGAGAAGGGAACAGGGAGCAGGCAGCTGTGTGTGTGTGTAAGTGTAAGTGGTTTGCCGTAGATTGAGTTTCAACAAAGATTAGTTACAAACTTGTTTCCCCATTGCAAGAGTTAAGCGCTCAGCACTTGCAGTTTTTAACTTGATCCATCAAATGTAATTGAGTTACAGAAACCAAAACATCATTGAATAATCCAAGGTCTCACCTACCACTTAAGCTCAAAGCACAATCTAAATCGTGTCAATTTGTCATAGTTCAACTAACTCAATCCCATCAATTATCCACTCAATTATCGCATCAAATATTTATGCATTTTGCACTCTGATGCCCTAAAAAGTAGGCAATAAAAATTGCTTGAGTCAAAGCTTAACAGCTGCTAGCCGGCCAATGGCCAGCACAAGCCTCTCACATATGTTGGGCTGTGGAAAGTCGCAGGCAAATTAAAAACACATTGTCAAAGGCAATTTTGTCGTGCATTAAAAATGCCATTACATGGATTTCCGTTTCCGGTCACAGATTTTAACGGCTTGTCAACGGTTTTGTCTGAGGCCCAATAAAGGCACAAATCGCACGCCCACACAGTTCCACACAGTCACAGACAGTCGCACACACAGTCGTACACTCAGAGCTCAGAGCGCAGAGATGGACGCGCATACACACACACGCACAGTGTAAACAATGAGCAAACAATATGGCGCTCTGCTAGCACATAATGATCATGTTGATTATTATTGCATATGGGGCGCCGTATCCTTTGCATGAATGTTAATGCTTTGATGATGTGCCCGAATGATTAAGTGCCCAGCCGATAGGCACACCTTGGCATCACCCACCCCCCTCTGTCCACTGGGTCAACTGATAACAACGTCAGCGTTTTACGCGCCAAATGCCGGCAACCGTCGTCGCATGCCTTTACGATTGGCCCCCAACGTCTGCTTTTTAATTACTTTCCTTGATGCCTCTTAGCCAGAGCACAGCACAAAACACAACAATAAAAAAAAAAACTGAGAAAACAAAGAAATCGTACAGCAAAGACGAGTCTTAATGCAACTGAAACGCGTTGGCTGAATGAAGTTGATACTTTTGAAAATGTTTCCTGGTCGTTGGTTTGTTAGTTTTGATTTTGATTTGAATTTCGATTTCGATTTTGAAGCAAAGCAGCCAAAAACTGAAAGCGATTTTTAACGGCTAAAAAAAAGCGTCGCGCGTTGCGATAACCGAAAAAACTGTTCGCATGTCAACACGCGCCAAAATGCTGCCAGCGACTGAGCGGAGCAGTCAGGATGAAGATGAACACAAGGCAGCCGATGCTAGTGCCGATGCCGACGCTGTCCAGTGGGTGGATTCATTGAGAAAAACCCGATTTGGGGGGGAAAAACACGCATAACAAACATCAGATGGCAGTATTCGCCCTAAAGTTGTGCAGCCACAGCTGCAAGCAGCTGATGTCCTATGAATGCAGAGCTTTTCCCTCTGCACAAAAGTGAGCTTTAAAGCTAAACGCACCTTGTGCGCAGGTGCAACAGCTGCTGGGCGTGTTATGAACACAAATGACTGGACACTTGTTGCTTTGCACACTCGCCTATGGAAAAATCTCGGGAAATGGGAAGGTAAATGGGTCCAGCTTTTAGCTTTGATTTAAATAAATAAATTTTAATATAATTTTAACCATTTAGATTGCCGTTGTGTCCCTAAAACTCATTTATTTAAATATACAGGAATGTGTAGTTGACTGACCAAGTTACTTTGTTCAACTGTTTGAATTTAGGCTTCCTAACCAAACAGCTGATTGTGCAGAAAAGCTCTACAAGCTTTTGCTGCCAAAAGCTCTCTTAAGTAACCCAGTAAACAAAAAATTTATAACGAATTTAGATTGTTGATAGTCAGTTGATGGATCTGTAGTTGGGGAAGAGAACAAAACGAATAGAAGACAAGTTGCTCAACAGATCTATCTTCACTCTTCAAGATTTTAAGATCAAAACTTAAGCAACCGCTTCTACTATGGAATTAGGAGACCTTAGTTTGCCCCTTAATTGTGATGCAAACTGTCGCTGCTTCACGACAAACACAATACCAAATCACGAAATCATCAGAAAAACAATCAGAAAAAGTTTAAATGCCGCCTGAAGCCTTAAAGCCGGGAATCGAATGTCTGTTGCATCATCTACCGTTCAGGCCTTCCCAGCTTATTAGACGTGAAATATACGAAGATCAATAAATTCTAATAACGAACAAGATTATAGTTAATGTATATCAATTTGGAACATTTTCCAAGTATATTATCTCAAGTGCTTGGCTCTGTTTCATGCTCATCCTCTGACCTTAGCCAGCATCTAATATATCATAATATTACTCATACGCCCTGTGCGTCGGGCAGCAAGACGCTTTCAAGATGCTTCTCGGCCAATTTCACAGCTAATTAATTAAGTTACGACCAGGCGGGTCGTCGTCTTAGGCCGTCTGGGCTGCTAGGCAACCGAAATAACAAAACTGCGGACACAGCTGCAATAGCAATCAAGACCAATAACAAAGAGCAACATTCAATTTGATGGCAAAACACAAGAAGCAACAGAACGGCGAGACCATGGAAGGGACCAACAAGCAGCACAATGGCTTAGCTAACTTTTTTCAAGTGTATTTAATATATGAACAATTCATTTCACTATGAAGTGGTAGAGAAACAGAAACAGAAGCAGAAACAAGCAGTGTTCATGTGGGCATCTGGGCAAGTGGGCATGTGGGCATGTGTAGTGTGTCCCGAGTTACTCCAGTGGTTGCCCTTTCGAAATGCAAACATTTTTACATATGCACACCACAGTGTGGGAACTACAACAGCATTATGAACTGCTCTTTGTGATTTTTTACCCAGAATATTGGCTTTAAAGGGTTCAACTACTTGTCCTCCATATGTTTTAGTAATGCAATAGGAGGACTGTAGAATAGTTTATAACAAATATCCTGATTTATGCTTATAAGCTAAAGAGACTGCTCTTAACATCTAACGAAGGCACAGCCAGACCGAAACCCACGACACTGAGAGCAAGGAAATAGCGAAAAGGTGTGTCGGGTAGGTTGAACTAAAGAGCTTAACGATCGGCTGAACAATTCATGAAATTGTTCTCTGCCATCATTTTTCATTATCAGGAAATAAATATTGAATACATAAAATGATAGGACTGATGGAAAAAGACTCACCTCGATGGTTATATGATGGCCGCGCGAACGGAAATTATCATCATTGCTGCGTAGATTCTTCGAATCGATTTGTACGTTCGTTTGCATATTCATTGCACTCCTTTCAGATTCTAAATATTTGGTGCCTGCAATGAAGGATGTTTATGGAAATTGATAAAATTTATTAAATGCCAGCTGAGAATACCCTTAAGTCCCCGTAGGGCCCCGGGAATCCCCGTTAAGTATCTAGGATGCCCCGGGATGCCCTGTGAGTTCCTAGGGTTTCAGGCAGACTTAAAATTTTTTCCGTATTTCTGTATTTTTTTTCCTTAATTTCCACAGGCTGCTTATAATTTAAGGCCCAAGTTAACAGGCTTAAGCCTCATGTTAGCCCAAAGTCCAAACAGAGACATCTGGCCAAAGTAAACGATGTTCAATGCTAAAGAACCATAAAATTCGATAGGCAATGTGACATGTCACGAACTTTAAACCAATGGCTTTTCACAAATACACTTTTGTTAAGCACACACACACACACACACACACGTATACGCCTACATGCCTATACTTATAAATTATGCATTCGTATACAGAAACCCTCAACGAAAAATATTTACAGATTTGTTAAAATTTCAAAAGGCCACGCAACAGATCCAAAGAAAGCAACAACAACAAAAAACAAACCCATTAAATAAATAAAAGAGATTTGACATTGTTTTTAGTAATAGAAAGTATTTGGGGATTTGACCAAAGACCACACTAAACAGAGATTTATTTAGCAGCATGACAACCACATGGATATCAATCAAGCGACAGAAACTCACAGAAGTCAATCAGCATTAAGCGAATTCTGATAGACAGGATCTAGTAAGCTCTGAGCCTCCAAGCTTTCATAGGAAGGATGTTTCCATTGCTGCCTCTGAAATTAATTTTTAACTCCTTTTTTTTTTTCTTTTTTTTTTTGGGACGAGTGGATGCAACTTTTTTGATTTGCTTGTCACTTATACGGCTTGTTATTGTATTGGTTTGGAAACTCATAACGCCAAACCACGCCTCGTCACGCCTCGTCACGCCCATTGTTCAATTGGCAGCTGCATCTTCAGTGCAATCAATGCACTATTGTTGATGCCCATCACACCCACGCAAACAAACCACGCCAACAGCGTCAGCAACACAAAAAAACAGAGGAAATACGAGGCAGCATCAACAACCATTGCATAGTTGAGGGCGTTTTCTACGGCCACTTTGCTTTTCGCTTGTTGTTTGTATCCCAAGCCTGGCCTGACTGCATGAATGCGTTTGCATAAGTAATTAGTTCATTTGAATGGCAATCTCTTAGCCTACCCCCCTACCCCTTTCATGTACCCTTTTCCCTGCCCAATGGCAGTCGCAGCCATCAGTTTCAGGTTCACAAAGGCCAATTGGGGCTCCGGACCCTTTTTAAAGTTACATTTCATTTTGTATAATTTTATATATTTTTTTATGCTATTATTTACTTTTACAGCGCTCATTGAAGTCTTTCCGAGAGCATGAGCAACACTTTGTGGTTGGTTAGCAATGTCCTAGAGGAGTCCTGGGCTATGTGGAGGTGGCGTTGGAGGTGGAGGTAGTTATGGTAGCTGCCTTCGTTTCCATTTCATTGTTGTTTGGATTTTTGTGGCCATGGTTTTGGTTTTGATTTTGATTTCCCAGCGAGACAGCAGCAACACAGACGCACACACGCACAGAGGGGACCCAGAGGCACCAGAGGCGCATAGAGTGTCTTCTGCTGTGTCATTCATTCTCCGGCCTCCTCGGGCCACACGCATGTATGTGCCAATGCCAGTGTAGTAGTGAGCGTAGTGAGTGCTGTTCTTGTTGATGTTGTCATTGTTGTTGCGGTTCTTGTGGTTGTTACCCAGATATACCGAGGCAAGTGTCTATTATGCCCAGTATTTGCATGCGTGTGTGTGTGTGTGTGTGTGTCTGGCTGGTGTGCGCGTGTGTTTATAGGGAAAAGCTTGTTTGCTCACCATATGGCTTGTATGTACACACATGTAAGTACAGGCAGGCAGACAAGCAGACAGACAGACAGACGAACACATGTCTTTGGATATGAGAAGATAAAATATCTCAAGATGAAGAATTAAGATCTCTTAAACTTGTTTGACAAGTTTTATACATATTTACTAGCGACTCCTTTCAATTGTTTAATTTTAATAAAATAATTCACGTTTCTGTTTCCCATTTTTTGATATGCGGACACATGGATACCCTTAGAAAAAGGGGAGAGAAGACAGAAGACAACAAGACTGGCAACAATGGAGCTCTGATTGCAGAGCAAACGCAACTGTCAATTGAACAATCGACTTGGCTCAAGCGTTTCCAATTGTTAAACTGCTACCAAAGAAAACCGATGGAAACTATCAATGAAAAATGCCACCTAACACCATAGGGCATCAGCAGTTTTAGTCGCTTTTGTCCAGTCTGACGAGGATGGCTTGAGAAGTTTATGATACTTTTAGATGTGGCACCAGTGGCACCTATGAGTGAGTGTTTCGATCTACTCTCGTCTGCAAACATTTATATTTAAACCATGAACGAGGCCATTCAATAAACTGGACTTGAATGACACCGAAGCAGCCTTAAACTATTGACACCATCTTGCTGCTCATTCTCAACCCAAGTTGTCATCCTAGAATTATCAGAAAGTTTTCTTTAGTGCCACCGCATTGAATGCCTTGAGTTGGTTCAGCAGAACAACAAAGGATCTCCTCCTCTGCCTCCTTGAATGGGAATATTATGTTATCTAGTCTATGCGGTTCGGATTCAGTGAGCCGCCCATTAAGTTGGTCGTATCCAGCATGCAGCATCCAACATCCAGCGGGACAACAACAATGGACATCACTTTGTCCTGCTTCTGTGAATGTGAAAAACTTAATACCAGACCGTTCAGGTTCAGTGCGAAAGCAGCAGTGAACAGCACCAGCAATGTCCATTAAGAGTTTCACTCTGGCACCAGCACCAGCACCAACACTGTCAACTGCTGACCTGCCGTCATCATCATCATCATCATCATGAGTGTTCTTACCACCAACTTCATTATCAGGTTACACCATGTGGGTCATGTTGAGTAAGTGAAACCGCTGGAACGGTGCTCTGTCCACGTATCCGTGTTAAATTCCCCTGTTTGGCCAACAACGGTAACCTGAACGCCTAGCGGAGTAGCCGCAGACCCAACTTGTCACCTGCCAAATGCAATGGCCCCCTTGTTGGGTTGCACTGGGAGCAGCAGCAGCCACAGAGGATTCACAACTTGGAACTGAGAATGGAGGATGGAGGATGGAGAATGGAGAACTTAGACTGGAACTGGCCCTAAGACTCTGGTCGCCCTTTTTTCCACCGCTCGCCTTTTGAATAAATAATGAGAGCGAACAAATTAAATTTTGAAATTGTTTGGCCCAACAGTTAAAACATCAGGGTACCGAACGCCCAAAGGGGCGACCAGGGAGCAGGAAGAGAGGAATAGGAAAGCGGCTTTTATCAATGTCTGGTGCTTATGGCTGTGATTGCCGTCACTTTATCGCTTGGCCCAATCCGAAGACGTTGTGACTGCTAAGCTTAACAAATGTCTTTGCGCTGATTGCCAGGATAAACAGCCCGATACATCAACAAGCGGTTGGGCAAACAGCAACCAACTCAACCCATTTGAGATGCTGAAAGGAATTTTATTACTAATTTAAAGCCTCCTCAAGTGCCTTGGTCTTTAACCAGGACTCAAGGCCTAAAACGCGTTTATTTATTTATGGAAGCGATGGCTTTGGCTGGCAGAAGGCCTCGCACAGTAGCCCCCCCGCTGGGCAGTTGGCATTGCGGTGTCTGGCAGCGGCAGAGAAACCTGTTCACGGACTAATTTCCGGAAAGACTTGACTTGATTTACCCCGGCCACATTCCAACTGAGGTGGAAAGGACCACAACACAGCGGAACAGGAAACATATTTTTCCATTAGGACCAATTGAATTTCAATTATATAAAAAATCTGTGCAATTGCAATTGCAGTGCAGTTGGCTCTATTCACACTCTATATGGAGTAGCAGCTCGACACACCTTTTAGATACGCTTTCATCCATGACAATGTTGTCTGTCTCTCTGTCTGTCTCTATGTGTGTTGTGTGCATGCGATTTGACTGATTGCAACGATGGCAACCATTACGACTCTCTCACCCATCCCCAAACCTCCTCTGCCTCTGACTATTGTCGGCGTCAAAATGACTTTGTTTTACATTATTTATATGCAGATTTATTTATTTGTTGCTCTTGCTGATGCTGCTGTTAGTGCTGCTGCTGCTGCTGTTGCTGTTGCATGAAAGCGGCTTCAGTGCAACGGAAATCTTAGCATACTTAAGTGGGCGCCAGCCAAGAATGTTGAGAGAAGAAGACGGCAGCAGGCAAGAGATAGCAGACAGCAACGTCTGCATTAAGACAAAGCTTGAAGGATGCTGTGTTCAGTTTATATCCTACCAAGTTGTTTTATTTCTTTGTTTGTTTGGCTGTGTGTCTGTGTGTGTGTGTGAGTGTTTCCTGCAGATCCCAGCAAGCGCTGACAATGAGATTTGTGCTCGAGTGGTCTACAGCAAGGACTGCAAGGACTGCAACTTATATATTTCCGGCTTGGCTGCCACGCGAGAAAGCACAAATAAATGAAATGAAATAAACACACAACTTAGCGCAACAAAAGTGAATCAAACTTGGTATTTGGAGCCGGGGATTTCGAATTGGATAAACGAATGGCTGCGGCTGTGGCTGTGGCTGTGACTGTAAGTGTGAGTGTGGATGTGAGCTTGGCAAGAGCTTGCTTCACTCCACTTGCATTTTCCTTTGAAATTGTTGCTACAGGCAACTAAGCAACCAAGCAGCGCAGCAGCCCAGCAAAGTGCATTCAACTCAACCAGTTGATGATTGACAAATGAAGTAAAAACTTGAAGGTGACAGGCAAAGGAAATGAGTAGAAGCGAGAAAATTGACAGCAAACAGCAATAGAATTGCAAATGTTGAACCACTCAACTCAACTCTCTCTCTCTCCATTAATGGAAGACTGAGACGTTAGCATCAGGGGGAAAGGATATTTGTATGATTAAATTGTATAAAGTGTTGAGTCACCCAACGTAAATGAGCCATCCGGGCACGTAGTGACCCCCCATGACATGCGGAAATCAATCAGCAGTCAATCAGCCACAGAAGAACCTGTTGAATGGCTACGCATATCCCTTTGGCTCACGCAATTGTCAATCACAATGCCGCATGCCATCGCACCTCACCCCACCCGAATGCTGCGTGCGCCAACTCAAAAACAATGCAGTCAATTTCTTCTCATCATTTCGCCTCTTTGACTGTTTTTCCAATTTATGTTAGCCAAGATCAAGGCAGGCAGGCAAGGCAGGCAGGCAAAGCAGGCAGGCAGGCAGGCAGGCTGGAGTAGGCCAAGCAACAAGAGCTTGAACAACACGCGTCAACAACAGCGTCAACATTGTGCAAAAAGTAATTGAATTCGCAACAGCAGGTAAGCAAACAGCCGCCGCCGCCGCCACCCCCTGCTTACACCCACTGCCACGTGTGCTCTGTGCGCTCTGTGCAGTCTGAAGGTCTGAAAAGTGCCAACTGGGCTGGGAATTTCCTTGCGAGATTCGTGGTGCGTGGTGCGTGGTGCGTGGCAGCCACAAAAGTTAACAGCGAACGCTCACACACGTATGAAATGGAAATGGAAATGAAAATGAATGAAAATAATAATAATAAATAAGAGGAAGACTTAAATGCTGTACAGGCGCAGGCTCATCTTGGGGTCCTTTTAATGGTAAACACAAAAGGGTGTAGCATACTTTTCGGCTGCGACCTCTTGACAAAACCCACCAATTTACACACTGCTGAAGCGGACAGCTCCAGAGATCAGAGAATGGAGATTGCCGATTGCCCATAATTTAAAAAAGCACACGCCCCCTGCATCCCTCCATCCCTCCACCGCCCCCCATAGTAGTTGCGTAATAACAGTAACTTTCGCCCCCGTGTTATACTTTAATCAACTTTCAGACCCAAAAAACAAAATATTAACTTTGGCCTCGTTGGTCCCTTTTTTTTTATTTTTGTTGTTGTTGTGGGTGTTCAAAGACTGAACTCGCCTGGCTGGTGGCTGGTGTGGCAGCTTGTTTTTTCAGGCTCGCCAGTTCGGTTTTTGTCCATTAGAATTAATTCATGCGTTACGGGTTTTTTTTTTTTGCGCTGAGCAATATCCTTTGAGGTCGAGAACTCATTGACATTTGCTTGTTTACTCTGCCACCCCCAGGAACCTGGGCTGCCAACTCGATTGTAATTGAGATCAAATGATGATGGTGAGATGAGTGAGTGCTGTGTGGGCAGAGCTCTAAGCAAACTTAACTAGATAAACTTCTGCGTAACATTGTTGTAGGCTGTTGCTGCTGCTGTTGCTGCTGTTGTTGCTGCTGCTGCTGCTGCTGCTGACCCAGTAAAGTTCACATTACTTGCGAAATCTTTTGATGTCGTGTTATTCCTCGCAGTTTTGCTTCATTATACACTTAATAGGTTAACTCGACTTGAAAATCTGCCGCCAGCCACACACACCCAGACACACACACACACCCATAAGGACATGTGGGCCACCTGGAAACATTTTTGCTTTCTCGGGGCCGCCAAACAAGCTTCGTAACAAAGTAACATAACAAACTTTTACTCCAGCATATGCTCTACACACACACACACACACACACACACAGTAAATTTTTGTCCTTTTTTTTTTTTTTTTGTTTTCTTCAAAGGGTATGCAAAAATGTTGCGTTTCTCTCTCTCTTTCTTTCTCTTTCTCTGTCTCTCTGTCGCCTGAAAATTGTTTGACATTCGACACACGCAGAAGCTGCCGAAAATAAAAAGTTTTTCGTTATGTCAAAAGGTTGCAAAACGACGGCACCAGCAGCAGCAGTAATCACAGCTCAGCAAGGTGGAAGGCCAGAGGCCAGAGGCTGATCTGGCGTATCCTGGCCAAATGGCAATGTGTAATTGAAGCAGCGATGAAGTAAGCAGATAGCATGCATTGCCATAATCAACTTTGGCTGCCAGCAACCTCATCCATGCACACGGTCATGGCCATTCGTCCGCCTCCTCTGACTGCCTGCCGTGTCTGTCTGTCTGTCTGGCAGGCTCTCAGAGACAGAGACAGAGGCGCCCAGACAACGCATGTAGGCAAGTGGGTGTCGCTGTCGCTGTGTCTGTCCAGAGATGCCACAGTCAGTGGCACAGTCAGTGCCACCGCGAAGCCATTAAGGCAAATCTGACGGAGGTCACAGGCCGTAAGTTGCAGCGCTAAAGAGCGAGCTAAAGGGGGCGGCAGTCCAACCGCATCCGCATCTACTTTGGCTTGTGCATCCGGACACAGAGTTACAGTTACAGTTTTACGGAGGATTCCACATCATCAACATGACACTCAGCTGGATGCCAGCTTAATTCCATTTGCCTGCTGCAACTGTTGCACTGTTGCTTCCACTTGCTTCCACTTGCTTCACTTGATGTCCCGCAATCTACAAAATATGCAAATTGAACGCACAATTTCGATTTGTGTGGGTGTCTCACACGCATATGTGTGCGTGCGTGTGCGTGCGGGTAAAATGCAAATCATTTGAAATGCCAAAAGCGCAACCAAAACAATATTTTTTTGTTGTAAACTTGTGACCACAGTAGCCACAACGGCGCCCCAAAAAGCCAACAACTCTATGCGTTTCCATGTTACAAGGAAATGCATTGCTCACTGCTCGACAGACAGACAGACGAACAGACAGCCACAGTGCCATTGTCTGGATGGTAAGTCTAACCATATGGAATCGTATAGACTCGTGAGCAGTTGACAATAAATTCATTGATTGGGATTTTGGGAAAGTCGAAGCTGGTTAGCCAACTATTGTAGGAGTTACCACTGTGCACAGGAAACTCGGCCTGACATTACCACCCACCATGGATATCATTGGAAATTCACAAGGACTTTTGCATAATTCGCTCCGGATATTTTTGGTTTTATTTATTTGGAAATTTTTGCATTTAATTATTCAGCATTTCGATATGATGACGGGAAAACTGTTGCCCCTTCTTCCATGCTCTTCTAGGTTGTTTTCCCTTCATTCAACTCACATGTCAAATGCCCTACACTGCCCGACACCTCTACGAGGGCTTAAGCCACTTCGAGAAATGCATTAAAATATTTAAAATATTCAACATAAATGAGGCGACAAAAGCCGCTTAACTCACTCATTACAGTTTCAACAGCAGCAACAGAAGCAACAACCAGGGCAGCCAAAAGTACAAGGCAATTACCAAGGCAGAAGGAAGCCAGCAGGCCACAGTAAACACTCCATATGCGAGGCCCATCTGCCTAGAGAATGTTGCTTGGTTTTTTATATCAAAAAAGAAATTCAAATTTCGTGGAAAAACTGCAAGCAAACGTAAGCAAGTCAAGCTGATAACCACAGTTCCCCAGGAAATGTCAACGACAGACAACTGCTCTGAGCTTTCAAGGTAATAAGATTTGGTTAAAGGACACACAGAAAGTCCCTGCATCGGTTTACCATCATGTATGGTTAGAAGAAGAAATGATTTCGCGCGTGTTGTTCACATAATTAATTGCCCCGACTGTTTAGACCGAGTAATTAAAATTTCGTGGTTTAAAACACACGAAACGTGTGTCAGAGACACACACAGGTCCTGTCGCCCAAAGGCAACGACAGCAGCTAGTGTCTCTGTAGTTCTTTCAAAGGCTGCTGTTCAAGGTACTTAAATCTTTAAAGTGGATTTTGGCTTTTCAGCGAGTCCCTACGCTTATGCTGTTCAATTAATCATTCAATCTATCATTCATTTACATATATTGGCAAAAGTCGTTCGCTGCCAGGTGCGGTGCGGTGTGTGGCCCGTATCTGTGGGCTGTATGTGTGTGCGTGTGTGTGTGCTTGGCTTTGTACCACCCCTTGGTAAGCCGTGCAGCAAGGATGTGGGGCACAAAGTCAGTCTGTCAACCAAATTGAGCGCGTTTGTTCTTGGCTTTTGATTAATGTCAAAACCGTTGGGCTCCTTGTTGGTTCTGCTGATCCTCTTGTGTATGTGTGTGTGTGTGTGAAGCTCTTGTTGCTGTTGTTGTTAAATATTACTGTAAACAAATTGCGTTTGCATTATTGTTTACTGTTGTTGCATAACAAATCAAAAGGCTGACAAATGTCAGCAGGGAAAAGCTTGCAATATTGACAGTTTCAGTTGGTTTTTCCATTGTTTTCCGTCGTTCCCCTCCCTTCAAAAGACTTGTTTTGCACATTCTCCACACTCCACAGTCCACACAGGAAAGTTGAAAGTGGAAATCAGCTGGAAATGAGCTGAATTGAATGCGACACAAATTTATGGGTCAGAAATTAAAATGGCAGCATTTCAAAATGTGAAATTTGCATGCTAAACTAATTGCAGACGATTAATAACGAATGACAAACGCATAGCGATAATTAAACAGAATTCTGAATGGATTTTTCAATCTACAAATTGCTGCCAGCCAAAGCCAGATGGGAAGGCTGAAGACAGGTAACCAGCAGAGTCCTTTGGCATACCAAACAGACAAAGACAATGAATGACAAAGCAAAGGCAAAAGGAGAAAAAGAAAAATATTAAGGGAAAATGAAGTTGAAGGCTGGAGAACACGAACGAAACACGTCTTTCAATTAGCGCTAAAACGTGCCGCAAACACACAAACAACAGCAACAATAACAGCCAACGGACAACTGTCTTGGCCCGATCCTTCTCTCCCTCTCTCCCTCTCTCCGTCTCTCTCTTTCTGTCTTGCAGTGAACTGCTTAAGTTCATTAGGCCACAAAATTGCTTCATTTGCACGTCCTTGCCTTGCAATTCCCTGAGCAATGAAAGCTGAGTGGCATTTACTGCCAAACATGCGCTGCAAAGTATGCTACGGTTTTTCATCTTCATTCATTCATTCATTCGTTCGCTCGCTCGTTCGCCCGTTCCGCCCACTTGTGTGTTATGCGCACGTAGAGTTGATACTGTAATATACAACACTACATAGAGTCCTGCTTTTATGGACAACTCATTATAGGAGGAGCAACAGCTCTAGCCCGATAGCAACTAAGTAATAATGAGAAACGTTGGAGCGATGGCATTTAGCAACAGCAGCAGCAGCAACAGACCGTTTGGTCACATAATTCCCACTGCGGCTATTCAAAATTGGGATTTCTTATCAAAGGTTCATTGTCAAGGAGCCGTCTGTACTTCATGGCCACTTTGGCCAGAGCAAACTGACTTTCAATCGCACCCTTGGGGGCAAGTTTCAGTCTCAAGATCGTGGATGTGGATGACGAACAATCAGCTGCGGGGGACCAACTGATTTCATTAATTTTAAACCGCTTTTCCGGCTGCCGAAAAGCTGCAGACCCTGAATGAAAGCTCGACTCGCTCTGCCCACTGTTTGCATGAGAATTCTTTATCCTTGAGCATAATTATGTGACGGACTGTGTAGGCGCCGCTTGCAGGGGGCCTAGATACAACGGAAAATATAATTTCTATGGCAAATACACAGACACACACAGACACACTCTTGTGCCACCCGGGCAGTTGTCTCGAGCACTTAGTTAGGCTAAAAGTGTTTTATTGTTTTTATAAACTAGCCTTGGTGCACTGTGCGCCCGCGTGTGTGTGTGTGTGTGTGCGTTGACTTGAGATGCTTAAATTGTTGGGAATTTATGCATCCTGTCTAAAAGAAATCCCAGCCATTGAAACCGAGCTACCCCCCCTAGCCCAGACAGCCCAGACGTAACCAAAAGAACAACAAATAAACTGCTGAGCTGAGCTCATTAGAAAGCCGTTAAGCCATCATCAACACCATAAACGACAACAACAACAACTGTAACAACCTGAGAAAAAAAGTTTCCTTTCCATTCAACGTGGACTTGACTTTTCCTTTTACTTGTAAATTACCAGAAACCACTGGCGAAACGCCAAAAACTTGAAATGTTTTAAAGGTTTTTTAATTGATTTGCCCGGGCACAGATCTCTGGTCACGGGACGGACGATTCGCGTTCAGTAATTGCCGGACACAGTGGTGTGTCCGTGGGGAAGAGTTTTTTCTATATTTTTTTTTTGCTTTTTGTTACTACAAAAGTGCAGCATCGAAGCACGTGGCCGCATGGTATAACGATTGATGTTTGATTATCCTGAAACGGGTCACAAGCCAGAGAGGAGAGCAGGCAGCCAATGCAAGTGTAGGATGGGTGGATCCTGGCATTGTTCAAGGACTTAGTGGTTTTCTATCAGTTTTATTCTTATATTTCTTTCTACCTAACAGACAGAAAGGATTTTCAAAGCTTCTCTGATTGTTTTGCCTAAGCAAACGCCTTCGTGCCAAGGATGCATCTGTAGTTTAATGAATTTATCTCTATAAAACCAAAAACAGCCCAACTAAGTTGAAAGCTTTGTATTTCTCTTATCTATTTCTGTTTAAATTTCGCTGGCAAAAAATTCATTTCGCTTGAGTTTGGCAAGATGTCTTTACTCCTCCTTGTTTCAGGCTTTCACTGTAGCAGAATTTTCTTCCCATTTATCCTACTCTTTTGAGTGTTTTTCCCTTTCGGTTTGTTTTACTAGAAGGAAACCACAAATGCAATTTCAATATTCAATTTTTCTTGCAAAAAACTCCACTTGAATGCAACCCAAAGTGACTTTTTCTTTCCTTTTTCTTTTATTACTTAAGAGCTGGTTGGTTGGTTGCTTGGTTGGTTGGTTTGTTTGTCTGTTTGTTTGTTTGTGCCTTTGTAGCTGTTCACACAGCAATTTGTGTCTGGCCGAATGGAATTGACTTAACAGGCACAACTTGGTCAATTAATTTAAAGCAAATATCAACAGCAACAAGGATGCAGAGACATGTTCCCTGGCAAATGTCTCCTGTTGCTCCAATCATGCACACACACTGGCAAGTGTCATCATTTGTAGACGAACAAAGAGGGGGGGCAGAGGAAACCAATAAAAACATAATAAAAAATGTAAAAGAAACCGCAACAACACAAACAACTCCAACCGACAAGGGGAGAACGAAAACACGTTTCATAAGGACATGATGGTGGTCCTTGTCGTGGGTCTTGTCTAGCCCGAGTCCCTCTGAATTTAATGTGCCTCAAACTGCTCGCTTAACTTTTTAACCAATGCCATCTAGATGTCCACGGACTAACTTGCGGAACGTGGCCAAGCAGATGATCGAGGAGGGGCAGCCAACCCAAAGGAGTTACGTGCTGGGCATGCCAAACACATTCCGATGGCCAGAATGCCAGGGCGCCAGCCAAGCAGCCGCCAATGGTTTATCATAATAAAGCTGGCCTATGAGTCGCATCAGTCTCAGTGGTTGCTGATTCAATTTGTGGTCACCCAACCAGCTGCAGCTGCGATATGGTGAGTTCTGCAGTCACAGAAAAAGGTATTTTAGGCCAGCAACCAACCTGATTACTGGACATCGTTTCTCTATGCGATGCTGGAGAATTTGAAAATAAATTATTATTTGGCCCAAGGAATTTGTGAAATCGTATGAACAAACCGGGACCATCAATCTACCCAGAGATTTAACCACACAGTGGACAGTGGACAATTCATTAATCAAGTTGCCTTGGTTCAATTGTTTTGCTTCGCATTGATTCAGTTGCTGTTGCTGTTGAACAGTTCAAATCTGAAAACTAAATCCAAGTTCAATACAAAGACACATTTGGCCAAGGCGATAAATAAATGACAGAACAGCCAGCACACATGATGCTTGACATCTGGCATCGACTTAAGCCCCAAAGCAAAGCTTTAAAGGCCACGTTCAGATGCCTTCACTTGCGTATTTATTTTCACTGTCATTGCTGCTTCAGTTTAGCTATGAGGCTGTGGCATTGGGTGTCTGTGTGTGTGTGTGTGTGAGGACCACTCCTGCCCCCCCTGGCCAAGTTAAGATGCATTTTATTGGTTACAATTTACGAAGGGCCAAGCAAACTTTATTGCCACATAATTTGTGAGCAATAGATGACCAAAAAGCAACCGTCCGGGGAGTCTTCAACTAGGCAGCAGCAACAGCAGCAGCAGGACATTGCAGAGCAGAGTGGGGATGAGAAAATTAAGATGAAGAGGGTAACGATAATAATAATATCATCGCATGCCATAAAACCATTCAGAGCCCAGAACAGTAGCAACAGCAAAGGGCAGCAGCAGCAAGTGCCAAAAATGTAAGCCATATTGCTGAGGAAACTATTTATAACAAACGGAAACGGAAATGCACACACACACACACACACACACACACACACGTACGCGCAAGCATATTGGGTCATAAACAACCAGGGCTAAGCAGCGATAAGCCTAAAACAAAGGATACAAACAGCAAAGCGCTGGCGGAATTAGTTTGCCCACTTAAGTAGGCAACAATTTTCTGTGCTTCAACGGTTCACTTGAGGTTAGGCAATTGCTGGGTTTTATGCTCGACTTGGCCCACAGGCCGGGCCTAAGAAAATATTCAATCAACTTTTACTACCGCAAAGTTCAAATTGAAATGCGCATCGCTTGATTTCAAAAAATAAAACATCAACAAAACAGTAAATTAAACAAGGCAAAGCAAGGCAGCAAAAAGAGCAAAAACTCTGGCCAAAATGAGATGAGTAGATAACTTTTAAGTACACTTCGCAAAAAGCCATAAAAATCAAAAGCAAGCAGATAGCCAGAGGCAAAAAAAACCAATAAAACCAGTGTAAAATCAAGGTTTTTCAAAGGCAATTAAAATTGATTTTATATATCCAAAGCGAAGCTAAATAATTGACATTTGTAAGCCAATTCCAATGACCAATTGTTGGAGGCTGCGGGTGACAAATTTACTTTGAATTTTTTGTCCTTTTTTTAGAGCCTCTCAAATAAACAAACAAACCCAACAGGACTCGGGCAGTCTGGTTGCGTCTGACTAACTGTCCTACCAAAGGGTCTTGGCTAATGACAATTTAAGGATTTTGTAATTCTCTCATTTACATAAGCCCCATGACAGTCGCTGGCAAAGCCAGTTCTAAGGCAGCAAAGCTGGATAAAAACATGGAAATTTTTAAAACATTTATACAAAAAAAAAAACCATTCGACCTTGTAGCAAACGAACTGGGAGTATTGAAAACTGAAAGCGTCTGCTGTGATCCTTGGTCATGTGCTGTTATTACGGCTATTTAAAAAAATTAAATTCAAAATGAAAACTTCTGTCCACAGTTTGGCCAACGATGTGAGGTGAATGCTGCTCTGAGCGTTGTCTAATCCTCTACATAAATAGGAAACTCAAATGCAATTTAATCGAAATTTCTTGTCTAGCGAAAAGCCCATTTAAATGTAAAACTGGCGACAAATGTATGCAGCATCAAAAGCCCGAAAGCAACATCTATGTGGACGCATAAAACGTTAGGGTTGCCCCTTGCAACCAAGGAGACACCCACTGATTTGGGGAAGGAACAGAAAAAACAGCGTTAATACGACTCCATTCTTATATACAACACCTTGGTGACATACATATGCCAACTTACGACACTGACATGCGGCCCGGAAACCGCAAACGCTTCATTCTCATCTCCGCATATCAGCGACACACACACACACACACACACAAGTACTCGACACTCCCTGAACCTTTCGACCTTACACAGCCTGCCTGCTCGCCTGGCTGTTGATAATGCGCTGTGGGAAATGTTAGTGACAAAAAAAAATTACAATACAACAACAAACAGATAAACAAACAAACAAAATAATGAGATTTACCCTGCAGAGATTCAAATGCGATTGGTTGTGTCTGTTCCTACTCGTCTGCAGCTAGAAAAGAGTTCTAAGTGGGCCAAAGGACTCTCCTTAGGTCAGCAGGTAATGAGTTTAAGGATTTTCCTTTTAAAATCAAATCAGATTAAAAGCTAAACATTCTTATCTTTACATTACATCCAAAGTCTTTAAAATGCCAACAAAGCAGCAACAGCAACAATTGATTGTTATTGTCGCTTCAAGCAGACAGAAAGAGTCGTGAATACAACCAACCAGGCGTTTAGCTTGTCATGTATTACACTTGTCTGATACATATAAAAGATTATATCACACAATGCCAAGTTAAAAAAAAACCGCAGCATAAATACTTAAGAGGGCTGAGCCAACACCAAATCAGCAAAAAACATAGCATGCTTTTCAGCGCAGGCAGAGTAGATCATCAGAGAAACAGAGTAGCGGCAGCCACACACAAAACTTTATTGACTCTACATGTCAAAGTGATCAACATGGCTATTAACATACTTAGTGAAGCAAAAAAGTCTCTGATAGACTAACAATACCCCCTGCAAGGATGGAGGAAATCAAAACACATTATTGGAGGCAATAAACGATTCCTATAGGAAGAATCACAGTCTTATCTACAGCGATAAAAACCAAATGCGTTCCCAAGTGTTTATCAGTCATTTTCAGTCTCTCTGTGTGTGTGGGTGTGTTAGTGTTTATATATGTTAAGTAGCTAAAATCTATTTCAACTTAACCTTAAACCAGTTACCAGTTTTTGTGGCACATTTAACGGTTCGCAGGGACCCCAGCAGAGAAAAAGAAACAGAGAAACCCAACACATGTGGAGCTGGAGTAAATCAGAGCCAACTGTTTACGATTTCATAGTCATGTATTTTTATTTTCTTAAAAAAGAAAAGAAAAAAAAGAAACCAGAAAAGCAGAAACGATGGCAAAAGCTGCCTAAAGCCCTCATAAAACACACGGCAATGTGCGAGGAGGCGAACGAGAAGTCAAGAGGGCTTGGGGGGGAGAGAGAGTGTGTTGCCAAATCCTAAAGGATATGAAGGAGGGACACGTTTATTGCTGACAATGTTTGAAGTTTGTGCAAGAGGAGTCAAGTTGCAAATCCACAGCAGAGCAAAACCTTTAGCCATCATGTTAACAAGGGCACAGATACAGATACACATACACATACACCCACGCACACAGATATAGTAGTGTAGATAGTAGGATATAGGTGGCTAGTGGCTGGTGGCCAGTGACTGGTGACTAAGGGTATTGCAATTTGGTAAAAATGTCACGCAGCTTGCATGAAATTGAAACAGAGATTCAGGCGAGGCGAGGCGAGGCGAGTCGAGGCCTGAGAATTATCATTTGAATCGAGACCAAGAGATTTGCCAAAAAATCCACAGCAAGAGAGAGAGAGAGAGAGGACAACAAAAATACAAAATCCAACAGCATTAGGCAAAAGTCATAAAAAACCAGAAGCCTGGAGAAGCCAGAGCCGGGTCCAGTCGATGCCCAAAGGACGCGTCCGAGCTTGCAAATGGAAAAATTTAAATGGTACCAGAGGAATAAATTTTCCATTGAGGAGGAAGCCAACAACAGGCATAAGGAGACCTTTTCGATGCTGCAGCATCAGCAGATCCTTTGCTGCTCTGAGCCACACAGAAGCCCAAAAACCTCGTTTTCCTTGCTTTCAATTGTTTATTGAAAGCAATTTAAAGTTGCCAGCACAGCCAACATAAATAGAAATTAAAACCAAACCTGGAATACCTGCTGCTCGACGTTGGCTGGCTGGCTGTGTTGGTTCTGTTTGTGTCTGTTTGTGTCTGTCATCCTGCCTTTTGGTTACATTTTGCATGCAGATGCTTCGGTTTGGTTTTTTGCAATTCGTTTAACGGTCAGAAACAGAAACAAAACAGAAGCAGCAGCAGCCAACATAGACAAATGACAACAACAACACAAAGCATCTGCAGTTTGTTTGCTGTTATTCAGCCTGAAATGCATTTCAAACGACCAACAGAAACAATAAAGAGAAGGGGGACGGTGAGGGAAACAAAAAGGGAAAACACAATGTGATAGAAAGTAGAAAAACAATTGGGAAAAAGGCAAGGATTGTTATGCCTTTTGGCCAGGATATTCTCTAGGATATCTCTAGGGGCCTTTGCTAATTTTTAAACAGCCAAAGCACACAAAACTTGTTGTTTTACAATCAAGGCTATGCGAAGGACTAAAGGATACCCAGTCGCAGTAGCAGTCCAAGTCCCTTACATGATGGCAACAGCCACCAACGAGTCAAAGTATCCTCCAAAGCTGATTTGTGGATTCTCCCATGGCCCTTTGGTTCTCTGCCATTTCAGTCATCCCCCAGCCATTCCAGGGCCCTTGTTGATGCCGCTCTAACTCTCGTCCGTTCTTGTCCCTTTGTCCGTTGTGTGTTTTATGCATTTTTGGCGCTGGCAAAATTGTTGGCACTTAAAATTGGCGCGCATCAAAAGCAAGACGATGGAGGAGCAAAAAAAAAAACTAAAAAAAAACCCAAAAAGGGACGCCTTTGACGCTTTGGCCAAATGTTGACAAAATGCATTTCTCATTCCCTCCAAAAGTGTCACAGGGCCATAAATCTGTCTCTCTGCCCCCGTATTGGTGCAGCTGGGAGAGTTTGAAGGGATAAATAACCAGACACACAGACAGACAGACAGACCAGACCCAACAGACAGGGCTTTTAGCTAGTCAGCGTTTTTGCTTCCGCAAGCTGCCAGTTGACTTTAAATTGCCTTTCACTCGGCATCTATTGAATTTGCTTTAAAATCATTTTTGCCTTGACTGGCCAATATCCTTAGACTGCACCCTTCTGGCATTGTATCCAACTGGAAGTAACCAGATTACTTGCTTGCATTACTAATGAGTTTACCTGCCAATTAGTGTGGCATTTAGCTGGGGATCTCAGCTGATATGCCAACTGACAACTTCAGTTGATTCAAGGTGACCCAAGCTGACCCCACCAGTCAAAAGCCACTCATTGGATTCTTGTTTTACAAGGAACTGATCTTGGACAAGAGGGGAGAATCGAAATATTCAAACAAACAAATCGAATATAAATTTTAAAAAAATATAGAAAAGTGAATTTTTTAAATATTTCACAAGCGACTCACCTCAGTTGCGTTTTGGTTCGGGTTTTTGTAGTTTTTCTGGTTTCAATTTCACTCGAAATATTTCTCCATTGAATGGTTTCGTTTGATGGTTTGCATAAATCCTTGATTCCAGCACTTTATGTTCGCTGATTCGTTTGCTCACTTTAAAAAAAAATTGTAAAAAAAACTCTGCAAATATTAATAATTTTAAAATTCACAAACAATTGAATGTCAGC
>JAWNPV010000096.1:0-40464 GCA_035078785.1 Collessia kirishimana
CGCTGGGCTTCTTCCGGCGCAGCAGTGGCTTCGGGGCCAGCAGCAGTGGCCTGGCCAGCGGGGCAACCACCCACTCTACAGAGCGGTGATTTACACTGCTTGGCGGCAGCGGCGGCGGCGGTGGCACTGCCACTGGCACTTGGTCCTGGCCCTGGCTGCAACAGTCAGCGGTCTTTGTGCCAGCAGCCGCCGGCGATGGCCTGGCCAACGAGGAGTTCTTCGTCTGAAGCAGACAGGCTCACGCTCGCAAGTACTTCTAGGTAGATAGAGTTAGTTAGAGAGCTAGACAGCCCAATCCTCTGACAATTTTCTCCAGATGGGCTCTGATTTCCTCTGTTCTGTATTATAGAAATTTCATTCTTTTACGTTTCCCCCCCCAACCCCCCTTTTAGTTTATTTTTATTTTTCTTTTGTTTAACAAATTCCTTCTCCTATGTTTAGTTAGTTAAAGGAATTGTGACAAAAGCAACCACAAGCCCGTATCAAACATGCCCAACTGTGTAGAGTATCGTTATCACCCACGCATACTCGCACACATACACACACACACATACATATATATAATACAGATATATAGGCCCTATTATACCGATATATGGCTAGTGTTACAGCAGGAAAACCCAGAGAAAACCATGGAAAACACTTTTCAAATTGTGCCTTCAACTTAAAGTTTTAGGTGTTGGGGTTACGCGTTACCTAGGGCCTAGGGTGAGTTGGCCCAGAATCCCACACACTTTAGATATCTAGTTAGACGGAGAAGACATATTAAACCTGTACTTACCTGCTACTTATATACAAGTGTAAGTTACCCAGCTTAAACTAGAGCTGTTGATGGTTTCGATTCATCGAAATCTCCTAAACGATAGTTAATGCACTCAAATCGTCTATGATAGTTCGGTTTATCGATCAACAGGCAACAGCGCTACTTTAGGCCACAATTGTTTCTATTCACAAAAGACGTCACAAAAAAAAAAAAAAAAACGCAAAAACGAAACACTGAGAAAAAAACAAAAGTGAAAGTAAATGTAACTAAACTAAGTTCAAGACTGATGATGCTCATTAATATGTAATTAGATGCAAATTGCATAAACGACGGTATAATTAACACAAAACGATAAAAATCACAAAAAACACAAGAAGAAAAAAAACTTTATATTGTGTGTAAAAAAAAATATTTTAAACATTTATTTTGAAAAGTTAATGAACATAAGATTGATAAGATTGTTGTTAGTTAAAAAAAAAAAAAAAAAAGGGAAGAAGAAGGAAAAAATCACCCAGATTGTTTTCTGTCCCCCATCCCTACAAATCCTTCCTGGCTGCCCACCTCTATCCTGACCCTTTTCCCTCACCACTTTACCTTCATATGTATTTTTAGCTAAAGAACAAATATTTGTCAAATGAAAAGATACGAAAGGCAAGTAAATATCATTAAACTGCTTAGCAACTAATTAAACTAAATTTTAAAATTAATTAAAAATTAAAACGAGGCAAGAAGCAAGGCAAAGAATTTATTAAACACAAATTGAGTTCAGTCAGCTAGATATTTAGCTATAAATCAGTAAATCAGTCTTCATCATTGTTTTATATAGAGCAGATTCCAGCAGTGCAAGAAACCTTAACATTTCGCCCACTTTTATCACTCGACTCTGACTATCTGCTATCTGCTGAGCTGCTCTCAAATATCACACATGTAAATAGCGAAATTGTTAAAAACTATTCATTTTAAAATATTAACATAATGTTAAAGGCCATTAAAAATCTAAAAAACAAAAAAAAAGAAAGAAAAAAAGATTTCTTTAAATTGAAAATCTTCATTGTGGATAAATTGAATTGTAAAGGCCAAAGTGATGGCTTTGGTCTATCGAGGAATGTGCTGACACAAGATTATTAAACTAAGATTATTGATGTAAGAAACTATAAGTCAATCTATGACTAAACTGTTATGTCTACCTACTACAGAAGGAGAGAGTTACAGGCAGTCCTACATGAAACCTAGGGGCTACAACCTTCCAGCAAGCTCCTCCAATTAATTTAAATTTTATTTTATGATTTTTATCTTTCGTTTTTAACAATGGAACAATATCTATCCTATAACATTTAAGTTTAGCTATTTTAATTTGAACTTGATGATATTTTACGACTTTGACTTGTATATACAACGCCAACATTTAACTACTCTATTGTTTCCTTATCACATATATATTTTTGTATTTTTATTTTATATTATTTTATTTCACATCAACGTTTTTTTTTTTTTTTTTTTTTTGCGTACTTAACTGCTTAGTCAAATTGTTGATTAAAAAAAAAAGGGACAAAAAATCTATGAAGAAAATTAGAAATTGTGTAAATTGTTTGCTTACAAATAATTAATTAATTTTTTCCAAAAAATGGAAAAGAAAAACGAAGAAAATGAAAAAGAAAAACATAAATAAATTGCAGTCAAATGGCAACAAATACTTAGGCTATTGAAACTTTTTATTACACATGGAAATTTTTATAGATATTAAAACGAAAAATTAAAAAAAACAACCTGCATGCTTATATATATATGCACACACTCACACACACCCACACACACACACACACACATATATATATAATATTGTATAATGTTAGTTGATAATGGATAATGAGAAAACAATCCAATTTTTTTTTTTGATTAGCTAATAAAACAATTGATATGAAAACAAGTGATTGAAGAATAAAATTTGAAATTAAAATAAAGAAAATTGAATTTATTTCAACCATCTGGTGGGTTAAGGTTGATCAGCATTTCCCTCTTTTTTTTGTCCCAGGGGCTGTATAGGCTTAAACAGCTTTATTAAGCAAAATGTATCATTAATACTTGGGCTGCCATTACCAGGAGTAGCATAAAGTAGCATAGCTCCCACCGCCACCACAACCCCCCCTTTGGAGATTCCTAAAATCCAAATCCATACACAAACGCCCATACACACCGAGAGATAGAGAGATGGTTAGACAAACTCTTGAACACTTTGCCTAAGCCTTTTCCAGCTGAATGCTTTGCTTAGACAGAGAGGCAGACGGTCGCCACCACCTTGCCTTTGGGGCTGCGAGCTTCGAGCTGCGAGCTGCCAGCTGCCCGGCCATTGCCATTGCCATTGCCATTGCCTAACGCCTGGCGAGGAGCGTGGCAAAACGTGAGACACAAAACTTTCAAGAATGTAAACAACAAAGCATTTATTCTCGAGCATAAATGAATCCACTTACGCACAACTTGGCGTAGAGGAACGCGCCCGCCATGCCAGGGATACCAGACCAAGGCAGGCAGGCAGTCAGGCAAGGAATACCTTAAGCCAGTGCACACAAAAGTTTCTGAGCCAGCAACCGGCGGCAGCGGAAGGAAGCCAACTAACAAAAGTTGCAGGACATTCAGCAGTAGCAGCAGCGAGCGAGCGAGCATAAGAGGCAGCGGGCATGCCAACGAATCCTTGCCAGAGTGTAGAAATTTGTGTAAACGCAACTTAAGTGAGCATTAAACCTCGCTCCACTAGAGCAACTGCCTGGGTGGCTGGTTGGTTGCCTAGCCCCGGCCATAACTGCCTTGGCCAGCCAGGTCCTTTATTGGGATGCCAGCCAACATTATACCCCTCCGATGACGAAGACGATAGCGGTGCCAGTGCCAGTGCCAGTGCCATAGCCGCCCCACGAGCGCCCAAGTTGGTTAATAAACATTACAAAACGCCACAAAAACCATTTAAGTGAACTATTAAAATGCCGCAGCATTTCAGTTGTTGCTTTTGGCTTGTTTCACGATTATGTTTATGTATCTCCCGGTCGCCAGAATGAGTCTGAGTTTGCTCACACACACACACACACACACACACACACACTCGTTAAGTGAAATCTCATAGGTGCTTGAGACATGGCAGCTTTTAAAATCCGTGTTTCCTCAAGCGCACTTGGAGTTCAGCCAGGTAGTTTGCCTTAATGGATATTTCTACCTTTATGTGCATAGGCATATGGAATTAAAAAGCTTTGGTTTTGGTTGAACGTGCTTAAGGAACTTAACTTACATTCCCTTTGGTCTTGTTTAATCTGTCGCCAGGCAAGCAATTCAGTTCAAAAGGAATCACTGAACTGGTTCATTTAATTGAACTACGCATCGCAAATCGTTTTAGATTGATAAGGCAACCCTTTGAGTTAACAGTTCATTTTAATTGACAGGTCATGTGCCGATTAATATTTAGATTACCAACGATATATTTCTTTTTGTTACTTATCGCTTAAACAGATGCGTAGTCAACTCTGCCTTTGATTTAGTTTTCTGTCACCAGAGAGAAAATCTACAGCTTTCATTTTTTATTCACAATCTACTATCGACATAGGAAAATATAATTTCCGGCAATTTGGATATATTGGTGAGTAGAATGAATTCCATTTGAACCCGTAGACGACTCACGAGCTTTCCCCCCTCGACAATCGCAATGCAATGCGAACAGAAGAATCTTTGTCAAAATCTAGTTTGTGAAAATGGTTTCTAACACAACGCAGGCTGGCGAGTCCGATTTGGACGTGAAGAAGAAGCTAAGCGGTATCATTAAGAAGCGTTTTGCCGTGTGGCCAACACGTCCATTTCATTATATCGAAATGCGTCGAGCGCGTCAACAAAAATTCGAGGCTATACGCAATGCCTTGCCAACGATACTCGAGGAGCAGGAGGGTGTGCGTGAGCTGGGTGATGTGGATACCAGTAAGGAAATACTGCAGAGGGGACAAGAAGAAAAGGTTAAGGATAATAAAGAGGCAGTGGAAGGGAGCGACGAGACAGCTGGTTGCTCTGCTAGCCTACTGCGATCAATGCTCAACAAACCAAAACAGGAACTTCTGTCCGGCCTGAATGGTATCTCGAATGGCTCCCGTCCGGCTACTTGTGCGGCTGAGCTGCTGGCCACGCTCAAGAACAACAAACTGGGGATACATGAGTAATCACTGCCCCCCACCCCACCCCCTTTATTCAGTTCAGCAGGCGCTCCTGCCAAAGCCAAGCCCAAGAGCCACCAGCAGATGCATATAAATTTTTGATTTTACACAACAGTTTGCATTGCAAATGCGACTCTCGACCAACTAATTAAAATCTCTTGTACAATGGCCGTCACACACACATACACACACAGACAGACAGACATACGCATGCACACATAAATCTAAAAATTAAAATTTTCGCCTTAAAACGCATTTAAATAGTTTAATTTTGCAATTTTAATTCAACTTTTCTCCGAGCTTCAAATGCAGAGCAAGCCAAAGAGTCCAGGGTTGCACTTTGATTTTTGACAGGGCTGCCAACTCGTCCATAATAAATCGTTCGGGCCAAGTTGACTGTCCCAAATCCTGTCTCTGATGGCCAAAGGTAAATGCTGGCAGCCAGTTGACTTCTTTGCACGCCCAACGAAAATTTCATTATTCGATGGGAAAATATTTCAATATTTTATACGTCCGACTGCAGTTCATAACGGTAACTATAATGCAATCAAATCCAAAATCAAAAATCCCAAAAAAAAAAAAGAGGAAAAAGCTGCCGCAAAGAGTTAAACGTAATTGTGGCACATGAGACGGACTGACTGCTCTGCATATAAATGGATAAGGCGGTCTGGTCTGGTCTGGTCTGTTGGGCTGGCCAACTGGGTGTTGCTTGCTGCGCTTGATTTTTGGCCGCCTAATTATGCGACTCTGGCTGCGTGCATGTGTGCATGTGTGTGTGCTTCACAAACCAAACAGGAAATGCTAATTACATGTAAGTGTAGACGATTGGTGACATCTGTCCGTATCTGTGTCTGTTGCTGTGCTGTGTGCGTGTGTGCGCGTGTGCTTGTGTCCCTAAGTGTGTTAGCCATGAATGAGGCAATGTGCATGCATATGGCAACCACGTTGTCGTTGCCAAGTGGCGCACATGGAAACGGTCAGTCAATAGAGTTGACCAGCTTGTAGACGAAGCCTGTTATGCCACTGAACTCCGTTTAATGAATGAATATGGCGTTTCCTGCCAAACACCGAATGACAAAAAGTCAAATTTCGTATACCGCCAAGTTTATTCATCAGTTACCAGTTGGTTAGGTCTTAGGACCATGCAATGACCATGGTAAATGGCTGCCTTAATGCCAGAGCTGTACGACTAACAAGCCCCATCGCTTGGTGTTTTTGCTAGGCCAGTTCAATGTGCTGCACTAAGTACAGCAACGTTCTATGGAAAAGTAAAAAAAACTGAAAGTTTTCAAAGGTTGATAGATTAACGATATGGAAACCGTTTCTTTCCCTAATCGGCAAATTGATTATTCCGATTTGAAGAGGTTTCTGGTAACAAAATCCCTGTTTACAGAGACGACGGTATGTTAACGGTTTGTAAGTGATTTTTCTGCTCCGTTTGCCATTGGGCTGCTCATTTTCGAGCAATTGAACCAGATCCTGTTGACCACACACACACACATACAGCTATGATATGTATGTGCCTAGCCTAGCTACCACCTATACATATGGAATATTATTGCTTGCAATCTAATTAACCACACAGAGTGAAAGGCAGACGCCGTACTGCCCCCCAAAGCGTCGTTTTCCTCTGTCTGCCTGCCTGCCTGCCTTGGGCTTTTGCATGCCCCGGTTTCATGCCACATTATGCCAATATTTGCGCCTTATTTAGGTTGGTTATGGCTGCCTGGCTGTGTGTGTGTGAATGATCCAGCACCTCACTGCCCACCAGTTCCAGTTCCACTATCACATGGTAGCACACACACACACAGCACACACAGCGGCACACAATGGAAATTATACGCTTAATTGGCAACGGAATTCATCGCTAATTTAATTCGTTTTCATTTTGGCCAGCTTTCAGCAGGAAGCACCAGTATGATTAGCAGGATGCTTTGTCCTTAACCTACGACGGCTGGCAAATGCAATTTCACGGGATTCTTAAATTATTCCACTGACCACCAGCCAACAGCCACCAGCCACTGGTCATTGGCCACTGGCCATTGGCCATGGCAACTTAAAGCCACTCTGGTGCCTAAAAGTGACCCAATTTTGATGGCTTTTGGCAGTGCAAAGCACACAGTGGCACTGTGGCAGCCTTCAGGCTGCCGATTAGTCAATTACAGACAAATGGGCTGGGGAGTTGAGAGAGCGCGGCACAATGTAAACAACCCATCAATAGTAAAGAGGACAGAGGAAACACACAGGCAAAGGCACAGGCACGGGCAGAGCAAAAGGACCAACAGCAATGGCTGCGATCCCAGCGAACGGTGTGGCCAAGATAAAAGAATTATGCATAAGCAACGGGGCGCAGTCGACCAGGATGGGCACCAGGATGCAGGAAGCACAGCACAGCAAAGCAGCCAAGAAGCAAGGAGCCAGGAGGACTAACACGGCACTGTACAGCACACAGCACAAAAGGGAAACCACGAAAAAGGCAGAGTGATATTGAAAGCCAACAAAAAACCCACAAAAGACAAAAAAAAAAAAAAAAAAAAAAAACTAAACATGAAGTTACAAATTTCCACCGCAGCCGAAATGCTCTAACGATAAAATATTTTTCTAACCGCTGTAGCTTTAGGCAACCTAAGACAACTTTAGACAAAAACAGAAGTGAAAGGAAACTGCATTCCTCTTAGACTATCGATCTTTGCGTAGAAGCCACCCAACAGTTGAATATTGATAGCCTTTGTCAAGCTTAATTGCTTAATTGACGTACCATAGCTGGGCCTTAGGTAGGCTATGCATAGCGGCAGACTAAACCCCTTTAAATATATTATTTCCTTTCCTAATCACAAGACCAAACACCAGAGACTGACAAGGCTATAACCCCACAGCGGACTGTTCCAGCAAGTCATAAAGATACTTGATGTCAACTAGCTAGATTGATGGTTACAAAATATTCCCCGATTCTAACCATAACCACCAGTAAGTGTATATAAAACGTGTCAAAGGCAAAGGAAAATGACAAGGGAGATGCCAGCTTTCAATATCCCAGCCGTTAAGTATGCAACGTTGATGAAGGTGAAACGTCAATGAAGGCGCCCCAAACACAGCAGACCAATGTCTACAGGCTGACCAGGCAGTGACCTTAGATTTCCCCTTTAATATTCAATACAACTGAGCTAGGTGTACGTGTGTGTGTGTGTGTAGATTGATTAAAAATTAGACAAACTTAGTTGTGTGTGTCACAAGCGGAATTCTAAAATTTCTGTCGTTATCGTTGCTTTTGTGGCCAGTGGGCTACCCAGTGGGCATCAGAATCTTTAGTATTTCCAATTGGCAGCTCTGTTTTGAGCAACCTGGATTCTATGGCTTGAACTGCCTATCATATCATATCACTGGTTATCAATGGAAAAACTTGTAAGCGGCTCTGCAATCTGTAAGTTTGTGGTTTCTCTCAACCTGGCTGCTGATAAACTATTATTAAGCCAGCCAGCTAGCCAGTAGTCAGCTTTGCAGGGTATTTACCAGACAGCCCTATAAGTATGCAATGATTATTCAGCTGTTGCTGCTAGCTGGGGACTTGCGTGTAATAATCAGATAAAAATGATAGAAATTAAACTTAACAAAGCTCTAAGGCTGATCAGACTAAATTCCTGATGCCAATTTCACAAAAGGGTACAAAAATATTCGGTTTAACTGAATAAATTAAATAAGAAAGCAAAAACAAACGGTTTATGCTTGTGTAGCAACAATGGGGTCAGGGATACGAATGTGTTTAAGCCAACCGAATGCTCTACACCGATAAGGTGTTAGTTTAGTTCACCTAGTTTACTCCACACACACACAGACACAGAGGCTGGCACGTCCTTATATGCTCTCGATGAGGAGGGGCGGGGGACAAGAACAAAGCGGACATCGAGTAAAAGAGTTTGGTAGTCGAGCATTTGTTTTGACTGTGGGGACCATCAAACGTTAACGTTGCTATGCGGCTTCAATGGTCGGTTGTCGGGTAGCGGGCAGGCGAATGCGCTTAGCGATGGTGTTGGTAGATAAACAAAAGTTTTCTCCTGTCTAAATGACTAGAGATGCTAGAGAGCATCTGTGTAGAGACACACACACACACACACACGCAAACGGACGAACAAACTGTACATTTTAGAGGCAGCAGGGTAGCCGCAGCAGCAGCACCAAAAACTATACAAGACGACAAGAACCGTAAAAAGAAGAAAAAAAAAGACATAAAGAAAGAAAGAGAATAGATGGAAGGAAGGGGGAAAAAGCCACAGAATGCAAAAAGTTTAAATTGTGTCTGCGTCTCCACCATTGACCGCAATGACAATCTCATGACAAGCGGACAGAGGAGGCCACATACAGGCACAAGGAAGACAAGAACACAGGACACCCGACACCCGACACAGACACGCGGTAGACTATGTACACTGAAGGAAATAACCTCTAAACTGTCCTTGGCTTGCTGGTCATACGTTATGCGAAGCTTCTTCTTATTTAAATGCCTTTTTGCCTGGTTTTTCTACGGAGTCAGCCCCCTCACTTGGTATTATTCCGCAGCCACTTGTATGAACTGTTCTTCTACTGAAAATATTAAATGATTTTTAGATTTTTTCTTGAATTTTCCTTAGTGTAGTGGCAACCATAACTGGTCACAACCCAGCCTTCTACATTTACAGAGACAGTGGGCCACGCTGAAGCTGCCGCACCATGGCACCAAAGCCACAGATCTCGTCTCCAAGTAAAGGCAATCGAAAGCCTTCGGAGTTGGAAAGAATTTTTATTATTAAATGGAAAAAAAAATCTTAAAATCCTTGATAGGCATAATGAATAAGTAATCGATTGTGTGGGCTGAAGTATGAGGCCTAGAGATTAGACCTTGTGGTTGGCCTGAGGGTTTGCAGGAAGCAACACGCCGTTGGGAAATCCTATTGTTCGTATTTGCTGGCAACTCGACATGAAATGGCAAATTATTAGAACAATATTTGGGGATTACAAGCCGCATCAATAGAAACATGACGTTGCCCATTGTTAAGGGTCGCCACCATGTGCCCCTGTTGATTGCCTACACGGTTGTCTCTCTGTGTCTCTCTGTGCCCCTGTGTGTGTGTGTGTGTGTTGATGGGCAGGAGCCTCCTTCCCAATGCGATTTCCGTTAAATGCCAACTAGAAAATAGATTCGAAGGGGGGCTGTGACTATTATTGCAGCTGGGCAGAGCCATTGCGGTCGCTCCCCTTTCTGGCCATTGTTATGCCTGATCCTGGACATGCGGCAGCCATCGTTGCCAGCAACATTAAACAAAACAAAACAAAAACAAAAATCTAGTTAATTGGGTAAAATGCTGAGGCGGAAATTGAAAGCAAAAGCAAAACAACAAACAATGCCCATCGGAATCGGGAATCAGAAGCAGCAGCAGCGACAGCAGGAGCAGCAGCAGCAACAACCTTCAACATCGTTTTGGAGCGGAAATGATTCCATGATCTCTGCACCCTAAACAGCCAACTCCAACCCTAAATGCAATAAATATCCAAATTGCTGCAGCGTCCATTTGTTATGCAGATGCTGACTGAGTTGGCGGAGGGAGCTGGGAGCATTGAATGGCCGTATCCTGGCCTCCATTGTCCGTCCAATGGAATTATTTATCGATTTATGCAAATTTCTGCGTACATTTTCATTTTTATCAATAAACAATAATAAATTAAAATCAACAATCAGTGGGTGAACAGCAGCAATGCAGCAGCCATCGCCATCGCCATCGTCATCACCATCGCCATCACCCATGGAATCAAAGTTCAGTTAGCGCCGGGGCTGTGGGTGGACCGAAACCGAAATCGAAAATGAAATTTATAAATGCAAATTGTCAATGGCCAATGTCAAAAAGCAACACAAATTTTTCTATACAAATTTACGCTCAAACCAAACACAATAGCAGCAACAATTTCTGCTGTTTGCAATCAAAAACGAAATGAAAAAACGAAAAAAAAAACGGAAAGAGCGAAAAAATCAACAAAAGGTGGAGGGCAAAGCTTCGAAATTCAAATAGAATGCATAGCGAATGGTGCGCAAAGGTAGAAACATCAGGAAAATATAGACGAAAGCCTTCCCCCATGGTCAATAGCAATTAAATCCACTCGCTATGCGCAGGTAACTTAACTGCAGACTCGAGGCCTCTGGCTGACGCAACAACCTTAGTTGGACGACTTGCAGTCAAGTAAACATTTTGTAAAATAAAAGATTAATAGACGTTTCCTTGTGGTGGCTATATGATCTAGTCATTTCAAAGGTTTCTAATGAGTTTTGTTCAGATTTTTAATAATTTTCATAAATCTAATGGGAAAATTTTCTCTTTGGCCCTTCCCAATGGCTTCTATTCAAGCCATTTCATAGAGAAAACCATTTCCTCATCCATTAGAGCCCCAAGGAGCCAAAGGCTACTGCTAAATGCAGCGATTCCTAGTGGGCATTTGAGATTATGTTCCAACACAAACGTAGAAGCCTCGGCCCTCGGCTTGCTCTCTGTTGGCGGCGGTTATTTTTGCATACTTTTGTGCGCAAAGCAAACAATTTGCATTTCCCCTTTCTTTTGTTATTGTTTTTTCCTGGCCACCAAGCGCCAGCCAACCAACCAACCCACCAACCAGTTATCCATCCATCGATGCAGAGCCGCTTGCTGTTTCCCCTGCCAGAGTCAAATGAAATGCGCTCAACCTGCTCCAGGGGTCAGGTGAGCTGCAGAAATTCGACTCTGTGCCACCCACTTCTGATGATTTATTGCACTTTTATCATCATTTGCTGGCCATGAAGTCGGCCCTGCATGGGCAGGCCCGACCTCTGTGTGGATCCTGTGTGGAATCACCTTGTCAAACGTAGTAAAAACTTGAGTTGAAATACTTGAAACCCCATCGATTGTAGTTGGCAGTGTCGCTGCTTGTCAGTTATTTGTAAGCTCCCAGATCATTTCCTGACCAGTTCGTAGTGCAAGCTACTCAGAAAATATATATAGAACAGAACCCTTTCGGTTATCGTTTCGATCGTTCCAATCAAAATCTCTTACCAAAAATAGTAGCCGCGAAAACTTAAAAAAAAACCAACAAAACTAAAAACCCTGGAACTATTGTTAAGTTAAGCCCTCAAGGATCAGGCAATGACGATTGTTAGCTGCTGCCGCGGACTGCGTCGGCTGTGTCAGCCGTTGATGACGCAGTGTTGCACGATGCTGGTGATGCGCGGCCAGGCGGATTACGCCAAGACGATTGCCAATCTGAAGATCAACAAAGAGACGAAGGTTATATTCCAGGGCTTCACTGGCAAGCAGGCCACCTTCCATGCGGAGGAAGCCAAGAAGTACGGCACGAACATTGTGGGCGGCGTGTCACCCAAGAAGGGCGGCACCACGCATCTGGAGAAGCCCGTGTTTAAGAGCGTCGAGGAGGCCAAGAAGGAGGTGAAGCCGGATGCCACGGCCATCTTTATACCGCCGGGCACGGCTGGCGAGGGCATCTGCGCGGCCATTGAAAACGAAATAGGCCTGATTGTGGCCATCACCGAGGGCATTCCACAGATCGACATGGTGCGCATCCTGCAGATGCTGCGTTGCCAGGAGAAATCCCGCCTGCTGGGACCCAACTGCCCGGGCATCATAGCGCCAGAGCAGTGCAAGATCGGCATTATGCCGGGCGACATACACAAGCGCGGCTCTGTCGGCATTGTCTCCCGTTCCGGCACCCTCACCTACGAAGCTGTCCATCAGACCACCGTTGCTGGGCTGGGCCAGACGCTGTGCATTGGCTGCGGCGGCGATCCCTTCAACGGAACCAACTTCATTGATGCCTTGAAGGTCTTTCTGCCCGACAAGGACACCAAGGGTATCATACTGATTGGCGAGATTGGTGGCAGCGCCGAGGAGGATGCCGCGGATTATCTCAAGCAGCACAACAGCGGCTGCGAGGCCAAGCCCGTGGTGGCCTTCATAGCGGGACAGACGGCACCGCCTGGACGCCGCATGGGACATGCTGGTGCCATCATTGCCGGCGGCAAGGGCGCTGCCAAAGACAAGGTCGCCGCTCTCGAAAGGGCGGGAGTCTTGGTGGCCAGCAATCCCTGTCACATGGGCAAAATGCTCTACAACGAGATGCTTCGTCTCAAGCTGGTTCAGCCCAAGGGAGCCGAAGGCAAAGACAAAGGCAAGAAGTAACAGCAGCGGAACGGCAGCTTCCATTGGCTACCAGATATAGCAGCACGAAAATAAATTGTAAAAACCCCCAAAAAACTGTTGAATTAATCAAAATAATTGAATTGATAAGAATAAATTGGAGGCATTTGGTAAAAAAATTAACTAAGAATTATTTATTCATCAGTAATCATTGTGGCAAGCAGATGATGTAGGGGGGAAGTACCCAGCCAGCTGTACGATATCTGTCAGCTGCAACTAGAAACTTCAAATCAATTGACACAAAGCAACCGTTGAGAGCACTGTCAAGTGGGAAAGCAGACTTCAATGTCAACCCCTGACAAGCAGACACAGAGAAAATCATTCAAAACATTTTCCTTCCATAACAATTCAGAGTAAACATTTCCCAGACGCTTCTCGTAGACATAAATAAACTATTTGCTGGGTGAAAGCGCAGGGATTTCAACTGAAGACCAAGGTAAGTGCTCTGCGCCATGGCAATTAGTCGAATCCCATTGCATATGCATTTGCTTGACAGAAACCATCGGGGGTTCCACATCAGAGGGGAAAAGCGACGAAAAACTCAATTCACCAGCAACGGCACAAGACAAGGCGACGGCAGGTGCGACTAGGTAAGTGGCGATGCCAATTAAGCCAACAAGCTCTATCGACCATCGTGGTTGACGTTTTATGGGTCAACATGGTTAGGTTAGTGGGCCAATTGAACGGTAAACTACTGACTTGGCTACGGGCTCCAACAATCACATGACTTTTCATTTACTTTAAAACGCAAAAACCCAAAAGTTCACTCAACTTTTCCACGGCGTTTGCATGTGTGGCAATGTGTGATGGTGTGTGGCATGTGTGTGTGTGTGCTGGTGTGTGTTATTGTTGCACTAAAAAGCTAATTTTGTTAGGTTGTCGATGCTTGTTTGTTGTTCATTGTTGTTAGCCGCTGTTGTTAGCCGTGTTGCGGTTGTTATTCCCATTGTCGTTGCTGCCTGCTCGCCACCATGTTGATGTCATGTCAGGCAACCATTTTTGCCTTGTTTGCCTAACTGCCGTTACCGCTGGCTATCAACTAATTACCTCACACACACACACACACACACACCCACAAACACCCAGTTGTTAGCTGTTTACGATGCACTATGGCCCAGGGTATTTGGTCCTCTGGTTCGGTATTGGTGAAAGGAATCCTTTGGCTCTGGATTAAGTTGTTTAGGAAATGAATGAGAAGCCAACGTGATTGTCCATCATCTCTGTAGAGTCGCCCCTAAGCTGATCAGTCGTAATAGACGCCTCCATCCATTCATCTTCCCGCCTAGATCTTGTCTAGAACGGATGACCTTTCCAACCCACCTGTCAGTCAGTCTGACGAATATTTAAATCCTTTTGCTGTCCACACACAGCAGGCTCAGCTGAGACCCGTTGGTGTCCTTAAGCTGACGCGTAATTTAACTAAAACCACTTCAAGCTGAGCCCAAGTCAGTCGTGCTGCCAACAACTGCTAAATGACAGCAGCTAAAGGCCAAAGACGCTGCCTAGTGGCGCCTCAAGCCCAGGAGACAGACACAGACAGCGAAACAGAGACGAAGACGGACACTCGAGTGGCACACATACCCACTTGTTTATTTTCCAGGCCTGGTTGTGTCCTGGCGAGCCTTGTTGCTTTCTCCCTTTTGCCAGCCTAAAGTATTTGCCGGAGCCTAAAGCTCCGCTGGCTTCGCTGGCTGCTTAGGTGTCAGCGTTGCACTTCAGTGTCAGTGTGTGTGTGTGTGTGTGAGAGTCAGTTCCTTTCAAGCTATTTGTCAAATGCCGCAAAAAAGTAAAGCAAAGACACAAAGGGGGGAGGGAAGGAAGAAAGGCACAGAACAGTGGCTGAGAAATCCAACTACATAGAGAGGCATAAAGTCGCAGAGCCTGACAACTGGCTGCACTTCTATGGCCAAGAGTCCTGCACAAATGCATTTTCCTTATTAAAAGCGAATGTCTGTCTGTCTCTCTGTCTGTCTGCCTGTGTGTATGGGTGGGTGGGTGCGTGGGTGGGTGCGTGGGTATGCGAATGTTTCATTTAAATTATATAAAAAGCGTCAAGAACATTATCCATTTCGGTGCCTCAAGTTTACTGTAGGCAATGGCAGAAAGTGAATCACAGCAGCAAAGAGCGAGAGAGAGAGAGAGTGATAGAGTGACAAATAGGGAGAGAGAGGGAAAGCAAGGCAGGGGAGAATCAAGTAGATTGAGGCGGCATTTTTCAAGTGAAGTCGACAGTGAAAAGCAATTAAAGCACGACAAGGCTTAAAAAGGCGCAAGAAAGTGACTCTACAGTAGGAAAAGCAGACACACAGACACACAAAGATGCACACACACACAGGCACACAAACATAGAGAGTGAAAAGAGAATTTAAGTAGGCAAGACACGACCACTGCATACCAGTCCGTTGGCATAGAAACCCAAAAAACTGAGCTAAGCAAACAGTAAAGGGTAGAAAGATGTTCAATCGACTGGCCTTCAGCTTTAAGAAATCTTAGCATACTTTTCAGGGCCTTGACTACCCTGGACGTTGGCTAATTGCCTTTCTTATGGCTTTTCAACAGATTATTGCCATCACACCTAGCTTTGATCTAGCACACACACGCACACACACACACACATGCATGAGCTCTCCGGCTGGCAGGAAATCACTTGACAAACATTTTTAGGGTCCCGCCGCACATCAAACTAATTGAAAACCTAAGCCGCCTGCCAAGACAAAGTTTACCGACAACCCATAAGCTCTGGCCAAAAGAACTAAAACCCACACAAATATAAACACAAACACACACACGCACACACCGGCACACACACAGCTAGCAAAATGCACTTAATTGCAACTATTGGAAAGTTTTGCACTTTGAAACTCCCTCGCTCTGCCTCCCCCCTCTGTGTGTTGTAGGCCGAGCTAAAAAGCTCAGACAAATTGGTTTATTTTTCTTGCTAAATTTGTTGATCACGTGCTGCACAGCAGACAGGAGGCGCTAGAAATTTACAAAAATAATCAGAGAAGCCGCAGCACTGAGAACAATTCTTGTAATCAGATTAAATGAAAGAAGAAACGATGGAATAATTTTTTCAAGTGTAGAATCATCTTTAGGCAGCCAAAACAATTTTGTCTAGGGAAACGGAAATTTAAAATTCCTTTAACCCCACAGCAACAGCCGTCCGTTTTGGGTTTCCATGTCATTTGGAAACATTTGCTTGGCTGGCAAAAAACCATGGCTAAATGCCCATGTGGCTCTGTGTGCGTATGTGTGTGTGTGTGTGTTAGTGTGTTGAGAGCCGCTATGTGTGGCATTTATCACTGAGTTGGCAATTATGACAATTGACATTTCATTTATTAATCCAAACTGCAAATTGATTGGCAATCAACACCAAAGAAATGAGGGGAGAAAATTTATTGGGAAATGTTTAGATAAATCAGCAATCAATTGTCCTGGCTGCGTGTGTGTGTGTGTAGATGCCTGAGTATGTGTGTGTCCAACATGGAATTTATTAAAAATTCTTTCTCGATCACCTTTCTAACAAAAAAACTTTCAAAAAACCACTTTCCGCCTCCGCCAACTGGCATTTTACCGCCAACTCTATACCCTATAGCTGTCATTCATCCTTCCCACTGATTATAGATGAGAATCATGACCAAGTCCTGCCTTCCTTGTTTCTCTTTTCAGGTTTAACGCTTGTCTTCCAGGTCATCATTGCTTTTTCGTTCTACAATTCAATTCTTTTTTTTTTGGTTCATTCAAGCAGTTTTGTCATATAAATTTCCATCGTGTTTTTGTCCTTCCGTTTGTTTTTAACGATAAAGAAAGATCGAGGATCCTCTACTAGAATGGGTGATTCGGAGAGGCGTCATGCCTTCTTTAGCCAGTTTAGCCTGGAGAGTCCTCCGCAGGCCTCCCGCTATGAGACACAAAGCGGCGACATTTATCGCCATGATGATCTGACCACGTCCAACTGTTCGAAGCAATCGATTTACACCAGAGTTTATGATGCCGACGCTATAGCCAGTTCGAGGAGCTACGAGAAATTGCAGAGGCAGCTTCGAAGTATTCGCACTAAGGTGTCGGCCCTGAGCCTGGATACCTCGGCAGAGGAGGATGAAGAGGAGCCAGAGCCTCGTAGCCTCTCTAGCCTGACATCCAGACGGTCAACAGTCAGCCTGGGGTCTTCCTATCGGACTCCAGCAAAAGCAAAAGCAAAAGAAAAACCGCAGCCAAAGGCCACCGTGGAAGTTGGTGTGCAGAGCGAACTGAACACGCAGCAGCCCACTGCAGAGCCGGAGCCCTATAAGGTGAAGAGTCTCAAGCTGAATCCCATATTTGGTGCCCGGGCAACTGCCAGTAAGCAGACACAGAGGGAAATCCAGGAATGGCTGATCAAGGAGCAGGATGTCTTTGACAATCTGTTGAAGGAACGCAGCCTGCATGGCCTATCGCCCCGTCATTGCTGCACTTGCAATAGCCAGAGATCTGCAAACCCCACTGAGGCCAGTCATCATGGCAAAAGGTTCCATCGAGTGCCCACCTCGCGCTCTGGACGCAGCAATAGATCACACAGGGGCAGCTCGATTGACATGAAACTTGCTGGTGCGTCTGATGGTCAATCGACTAGCAGCAGTGTTAGGCAGCCAGAGCATAAACCAGACTCTGCAACCAAATACGAGGAGACGGACAATGAAAAGTTCTTCAGAAAGTTGCTCTTCCATTGCTATCGAACCAGTCAACTGATCAAGCAATACGTGAAACGATGCCAGGAGAAACGCGATACAGAGGATGCAGCCTTCGAAATGATTCAACGGGCTACAAAAAACAAAGAAAAATAATTAAAATTTTCATTCGACAAGCGACACTAGCAAGCCGATCATTTTGTTTTCATTTATCCCATGAAGACAAGATGTGTTGCCTTGACTAGGGTTGCCATCTCCGTGTTAGAGTTACCCAAACTTGTGATTAATAAAATATTATTGCCAGGCAACCAGAAAAACGATGAGATGGGAGGTCGCTGTGTTGACCAATTAAAATAGGAAAAACAAAAGGCCACAATAACAGCAAAGCTAAAGCCTCCATGTATGAAGAGGGAAATTCAATTAAATGTGCAAAAATGAAGCAAATATTTCAGCTTGCAAGGCACAAATAGTTAAGCGCTGAGAGTTTTAATAACTGCACAGCCAACGGGGCTGGTTGGGCTGGTTGGGCTGTGCAGGGTGTCGGCATAATGCTGGGGCTTTGGGGCTGCGGTGGCAAAACTTTACTGTCGCAATTAATAAAGTTTGCGTCGAACAAAAAAACCACTAAAAAAAAAACGCAGCAACAACAACAGTGGCGGCGGTAAATATCGTCACAAGTCGGGTTGGGAAATTTTTGCAATTTACGCGAAAAATGTCAGACATTGCGTATACGCAGCATGTGACAGCAATAGGAGACCCTCGACTCATCCTCATGCAGGGCAAAGTGTCTTTGCATAATTTTTAGACAACATCAACCGCACAGGAGCGGCACAAGGGCAGGACGAGGGCGGCCCTGACTTTAATGTCATCAGTGGCTTTTTTCTGTCTGCTAGTTGGCGTGCATGTGGCTGTGTGTGTGTGTGTGTGTGTGTGTGTCTGTCCCTTGGCTGTCAACAATTTCATATGCAATTTTAATCACATTTATAGTAGAGACGTCACCTGTGACTTGTTGGTTGCCATGGCAGATGCCTCACATATTTACACAGCTAATGTTTTCTAACATGTGCCGCTTAAAAGTATGCTACGCATGCTGACTGCCTTTATCGCCTGGATAATTTACACGATCGCCAAGAGAAAATGTATAAGAGCTCAGACAGCTTAAGTAGCCAGCAGCAGACTTTTAAATTTATTCCAAATGCAAAGCCCAAATCAATTTTAAATTAAATTATAAATGTGATTAATTAATAAAAAAATGTTATTTCTTAATTTTAAATAGAAAAAATAGAAAAAAATTATTGGCATATAAAAATTTCTGTATATTAAACATCGCATAGCTAAGGCATCCATCGATAGACTTATTGATTAGAACGAGATCAGCGATTGCCGCTCCCTTCAGAGGTGCCGTTTGCTCAGCTTTTTGTGTCTGATTTGTTGCCGCTGGTTGTACCAGTTGCTGATGTGTCGCTGGCTGAGCTGCCGCTTGCTGAGCTGCCACTTGCTGGGCTGCCACATCAGAGCAGAGAAGTCGCTCTATGTCTGCAAGGGTAACGTTGTTTGCAGTAACATTGCAGCCGCACAGCTGCTGGTTCTTTTCTGTACCTCAGCAATGCGATAGTTGACAGCTCATCTATGTAGTGTTGGAAGAGTGATTCGCATAGAATCATTTTAATCGAATCTCATTTCATGATTGACAATCCTCTGGTGACTCCACTTGAGTCTCTTGCATTTGCACAGATGCAAACGTTTACATGCTTAAGATGAGTTGGATAAAATTAAAATTATTTGTGTTTAATTTTTTGTAATCCCAGCAAATGACTTGACAGCGAACTCAACTCAGTTCAGTTGTTTTCTGTTGCCTTTTTTTTTTTTTGGTGATTTTTTTGTTGCAATTGCAGTTGCTATTTGTTGAAACTTTCGGCAATTAAAAGCACATCAAGAACTGCGTTGGTTTTGGTCAACAACTCACAAGATGCCAGCAAAACACGACCAAAGGACGAGGCGGCAATAACGTTACCGACTTCTTGTCGCGTTCAGACTTTGCGGTTTCGGCGCTTTTATTCTTTTGCTACTATAATAATGAGTGTCCCATGTGGGTGTGTGTGTGTGTGCGGCAGTGTGCATCGTGAGCAAATTTTTCATGCTTTTAAGGTGTTTGGGGCAAAAGTTTTGTCGACATCTTAATTTCTCACTTGTAAATTGAGCTGCGCCAGCAACCACAAATTAGACCCCAAAGTATACGTACTTTGTGGATGCCAAATATTCCCACACACGCTCACACACCCACGCGCACACACACACACAGGCACACATTCATGCGTAAGACCAACACACATACAGAGGCAGGCAAACATGAAGGAGACGCAAAGGACTAGAGAACAGAGACGAAGCGGCAACTCAGCACTCGATAGCTTACATAACTGTGTAGCTGTGTGTGTTTATGTGTGGGTGCTGGCTGTGTGCGTGTGTGATATTGGAGGAGAAAGTGTTAATTTCACACCCAATGACAAATTGGCTGCTTGTTGACATCCACTGACAGGTGAAATCTGGTCTAGACTAATCAATCGATATGGTTCCATCCATCTGTTGATCTTTTTTTCTAGCTACCCAACCATCCAAAATCCTTCAATTGACGTTTGATAAGTAAGATTTAAAGACAATTCCATGATCTATCGTGTTTTACTTCTGTTCATTTTAGTGACAACTATCGAGCTGATCTGTGTGCTGCTTGGTAAGTATTTTTCCAGCCAATTTATTGTTGAATACCAGCCCGAGTGCTGCCCATTGGGTCTGCCAATGTGAGCCCCAGACAATCTATTAAAACTGCTCTGATTACTCCAATTCCCAGACGGCAATTATCGATAGCTGTGCGGCACTCTAATGGCAAATCTTTTCGTTCAATACAATCGTCGTGGTCCGCCTCCCAAGTGGACGCCTTTCAAATGCTAAAAGTCCCAGTCAATTTGCCACTTGCTATCATTTCCCAGCGGGTCTAATGCTGCCTCCTCACGGCCGTCCCTCTGCCGTCTTGTTGCGTGCACCGTACGTGTCTACACCCAGGTAGAGCCGGCAGCGCAGTCAGAGCGTCGCGCTTTTCCCCACCACAGACGCAGACAAGCAAACATTTGCAAATGAGCGTTGAAGCGTGGGACACCAGACACCGCAAACGGTGCTGGCGCCTCAGGTGCCACAAGCCACTCTCCTCTCCTCTTCCCCTTGACAAGGATGCGGGTGGCAGAGATGCGTGCACAATTAGAGATAGTTGCACCAGCAGCAGGAGGAGCAGCAGGAGCAGCACTTGGTGTGCCAAAATTGAAATATTTAATTAAATTTGGCAAAGCCAGGCCAGGCGAAAGGTAGACCTGGCTGCTATCGCCAGCTTTACACGCCCCAACGCCCCACCTCTAACCTAAGCTGACAAATTTTCTTGTTGTTTTTTATTTTTCAAGGATTTGCTTTGAAGTTGAAGTTCTTAAAGCCCAACTGGGCAGCGCCCGGAGAAAGCCAATAATTTGGCCAATGACGTGCAATTATTTGCCAGGCAACTTTGGCGGCAGCAGCTCGGCAGCCCCTTCATAAGCCCGGGTCGTGCCGCAAATACAGAGCTGTCTGTATGGCGGCTGGCTCTGCACTTTGCCAATTGCTCGGCGTGGCACGTAGAAAGTTTGTCTACTCGGTGAATGCGAATGCCAAGTTGGATGTAGAAGAGACCCGCAATGATTCATGGCCGCTGCAATTTAGCTGCCAACTCGCGAAAAGTACCGGAAACGCATTCATTTTCCGCATTTTTCACATCAATAATAAAGTGTTCCCCGGCCCTGGACGGAGGCAGCTCCAACTGTAGCTGACACTGCCTGATAGTGCTGCCAACTCTCTTCGCTTTTCATTCATATTTTCGTTAAGAAAATTTGGCTAAAAATTAGGTGCAACTGGTAGAAAGTAGCACGGGTTTTGGGCAACGACAACTGTTTGAGGAGCAAGTTTTTATAAATTTCATTTAGCTGGGATAATTGAGAAGGAATCTCCATGTGGAAGCCACTGAAACGTACTACGTTCAGACGGTATGAGAATCGTCTAATACAGATTCGAACGACTTCAATGAGATCCGCAAGAGGTTAAAACTAACAGAATCAAGCTGAAAGGCCTTCTGCTGAGTTTTCTCCAAAAAATAGCGAAAATGCCATCACTGCCAGTCAGCCAGTGCAACAATCTAGTCCAAGTTGAATTGCTTTTACCCAGAGCCAAACAAAGAGGCAAGAACAAGACCTTCAGACCTAATTAAGTTTGTAACATTTATGACTTGTTAGCTTTGAGCTCTGAGCCAAACGGTTTGACTAGCTGGCCAACTAGCTGACCAACTAGCTGCCTGAATGACTGAGTAATTGAAAATCTCGTGGCGAGAAGGCCACAGTGGTGTGGAGCAGCCCGCTGACCATGTATGCAAGTGAATCAATATCGAATTCTTTTGCAATTAATGCCAAAGAGAATCAATCAAAGCGCTAAGGAAAAATCAAAGAAAGTGGCAACACAGGTGGGTAGCTTCAATCCACACAGTTCAGCCGTTTAAACCAAAGCAATTCAGCTATGTGGCAACGCCAGCTGCTATCGGCACAAACTCTGATGGGAGGCAACTGAAAATCTGTAAAATTTCTCCCCTGGAGGCTGCTTTGTAGACTTTCCAAAATCTTTCAGCGTCACGCTGTCTCATTTCTTAAATTTTCTTCTTGTTTTTTTCTAATTATAAGATCAATTGGAAAACCAAATCAACGGCCACAAAAGGGACCCAAAAGCGAGGAGCCAGTTTAGAAAAGATAAACTCTGACTAAGCTAAACTAAAAACTCAATTCATTTCACGCTTCGTCTGCTGTCAAATGCCTCCCTCCGGACACTGAACAGTTTGTCCATTTCAGTTCAGTTATTGCTGTTGCTGTTGCTCCTCCTTAGACTCTGTGCCGCCGCCGTTGCCGCCACAACAACAGTCGTCTGTGAAATGATGACAGTTGCGCTTTATTTTTTTCTTGCCATCTGGTGTTGTTGATGAGGTTGCTGGCCATTGGCCATTGGCCATTGGCTACCATTCTGTGTGGCATTTCGGCCAGATTTATAAGCAATTTTTTATGATTTACGAGGCGGCGTTGTGTGTTCCAACGAGCATATCGTTCGAAGTAAGAATGCGGTGGGTTTTGCTGGGTTAGGGAAGGCGACTTGTCAAATCAATTTGCTTATCACGCTGCCCACTGTGCGCTTGAGTTGGCTAAACCTTGACAGAGTCGGACTGCCGTGACTGTAGCTCCTATGAGTTTGCTGTGCTGTTTTCTCTCTTTTCATTTTCATTTTCATTTCATTGCTGGATTTTCCTACAGCTAGTTTGCTCAAAACCCATTGTTCTCGCCTGGCTGATGATAAGCTCACCCCACACACACACACACCCACACACAGTATAAGCAACGACCCGAGCAACATTGCCTGACCTGACTCGACTGGCTGTGCCCAGCGTTTGCCTTTGCCTGCTGGTTACGGCATGATAAGCGACTGCAATATGCCCGCTGCTCGCTGTTCGCTGTTCGCTGCTTCCAGAAAAACAACCTCCATCTCCATCCCCATAAGCATCTCCAGTCCATATTTCAGGCTTGTGTTTATGCAGCTTAACACTTTGGCTGCCAGCTGGCGGAGTTAAAAGCGCAGCGAAGCCGTTAAGCGGCTTACCGCATCCGAACATTGCGCATACGCAGCGTGGACTTGGAGTTTATTTTAATATAATTACACAACACAAAGAACTTTTCCCCCATTCCACAGGGCAACTGCAAAGTGCAGTTAATTAGTTAAAATTATCATAATGGGGATTTTAACAGGGATCAGTACGATAGTCAAGGGCTCTTGGTCCTTCGTTTGTTCCATTGTACAGCAAATACTTCTCCTTCAACGTTGAATCAGATTTTACCTCATCTGGTTAAGTTTCAAGTTTAGACTAGCTAAGGTGCCGATGAGCGGCAAGCATTTTGACAGTCTGTCGTTTACAGTGAGACGACGCTAATGACTACTTAGCTAATGCGCAGTAGTAGGCACCATCGGCAGACCATGTTATTGTTGCTCCACTCACTCGAACTGAGCTAAAAATATTCTTATCAGTGCGTTGCTGACTAAGCTGAGCCTTCAACATACATTTAATGAAATTTAACATTCAACACTTCCTCTGCTCCATTCGCACAGTCTTTGTATCTCAATTGTTTTTTCCTTTGCTTTCCTATATCAAACCGGATACCTTGAGCTTGAGAGTTCAACTCTTAGAGGAATAAATATAAAAAAAATATTTATTCACTACATTTAAGAATTTCGTTATGATTAACAGAGCACGGGGGAGGCAATTTGCCAATTAAACTATCCAAAAACTATCGATTAGAACGATTTGCCCAGCTGAGTGCGCCAGATGTGAATTAGGAAAATATTAGAGATCTACGATAATCTAGAGCAGGGTGAGGCCTATGCTTAGGGCTACTGTGAGGGCCGACCAGGTTACACTGACCGCAGCATCCTTGGTGGTTCCTGCCGCCTGCAGGGCTGCTGCTGTTACCCGATCAATGGACACCTGGCAGTTGGATTCCCGGCGCACATAGCGAAACAGGGACTCCACAATATTGCTGGGTGTTATATTAGAACAGGACTCCAGGTGCTTAACCACGCACAGTTCAAACTGATGCACCTCGACGCACTGGCGCGGTCCTAGAATCAGGTCCGGCAGCTCCAGCTGCTCCAAGTTGAACTCCTTGGGCATGTGACCAGCTAGCGAGGCATTCAGGCAGTTGCCGACGTTTTCCTTGTGCTGCTGGAAGCATTCGGGTCCCTCCTCGGCTATGAAGAGGGCGATTTGATCGCCACCCTTATAGCAGACGAACTCCAGCAGTTTCTCTATGATGCGCACCATGACGACATTGTGGCCTCGTTCCTCGCGCGTCAGGCAGGGATGCAGGCGATCGTTAAAGTCACTCAGACAGCTCTTGACCTGCGGCAAGCGGAGACAATACTTCTCAAAGACCTCATCCATAGCACCCAGGGGGCGGGCACGTTCCACTTCCTGTGTCAAGGCAGTGACATTGATCTGACTACTTAGACAGTCTTTCAGCTTGTCGGCAGCCTCCTCTATGCTGACACCCAGGGCGGTGGCATTGAAGGCGCTAGGCGGCAAGGCGGCATTGGCTTTCTCGCACTTTCGACGCACCATGCTTCGCACTACGCTCTGGATGTCTGCAAATGAAATGTTGCTTTTGGCAAAATTGGCGGGCAGAAAGTTCGTCTGCAATTCCTTCACGTCAAGGTCCAAGTCAGAGCAGCGGCTGCAGCCGGGTCCCAGCCAGAGGGCAACACAGATGCTGATCAGCAGGCGCGTCAGGCTTAAAGTTCTCATCATGACTGACTGACAGCTGAACGCCACCAGCGGCATTCAGTGTTCCGGGTCTCTGTAAAGAACCAGTAGCCGTCGCTAGCTGACGGCCTTATCTTATCTATTATAAAGCCAACGATGGATGCCAAGCACAGTGGGTTAAAGAGCCATAAACAACTAAATAAAATCTGTATTTGAAAGGGAAAATTCATTGAAATTGCTTTAGCCTTGCGGGTTCCCATTGAGATAATGAGTTGGTAAAGTGAAACAATTTTTTTATGGAAATACGCTGTCCATTGCGACCATTGTGCAACCTCAAATCAATACAGCGACACAGTTTTCGAGCCCAGCGATTAGCAGCTGCGTTTGCCACTGCGGTCAACCTCTGCGATTAGACTGACTTTAAAAAATCCAAACATATTTGTATGTTTTGCTGTTGGCCACAGTCAAACAACGCTAATGAGTCCGCAGTCAAAAGTTTAATTAAAATAATCGATTTCCAATGCAACAACATAATCTCTCTGACTCTGTCGGAGTTGCTCTCTCTTTTCTTTGTTCTCATTTGAAAACTATTTGACTCAGTTATCTCATTAAAGTCTGCGACCCTCAAGTGCTTTATCCCTCAAACATACATATGGAAAACCCATAGCAAAGGGCCGAACCAAGATTAGGTTTTCCAGACAAGCATAATCAGGGCAACTACATAGTTGATATTTCAGCATTGGTGCTGTTGAGCTACAACATGCATTAGACTTTCTATGCTTTAGTATTTATTATTATATTTTAAAATATTTATTTGTTAAGGAAAGAATTGTCAATGGATGTTAAAAACAAATCATTTAATCTTTATTGAACTGTGTAAACATTTGTGTAAACCAGTGCGTGGAAAAATATATTTAATCCGAAGCGGAAGTGTTGGCTGTCTTTTGCGCAACCTGCAAGTGCAAGCTCTTAGACCAAGCAGAACACGGAACAGAACGGATAGGAGGAAGGAGAAGAATGCAATCAGCATTGGCTCGACTACGCTCCAAGGTACAGTTGCCGTTTAGTTTTCAACAATGATTTCGGGGCTGGAAAAGTTTTTCAACAGCAGCTGCTTACTAAAATTCAAACAGTAAAACGCAACACAACTGAGAACAGAAACAACAAAAACAGCATAAAACATCAACAAACACAATTTATCTTCGTTTGTAACGGAAGTTGCAGTGCAATAAACAACACACAGTCCAGAAAGGAAAAAGCAGTAGATGGTAGAGGGAGGCGCTGCCCAGGCATCATTGGGTGCATTAAAAAGAAGCAACGAAAAAAAGGATTTTTTGGTGAAAACAATACTGAGAATTACAGCTTAACGGAGAGAGAGGACGAGTGCAGGGCATAAAGTTTGTGGCTGAAAGCAAATCGAAATGAAGCGCGTGAAGCGGTTCTAAGAAATGAAGGCAATTAATTGTTCGCTTACTGCGGGCGGCGGGAAACATGGGGGCGTGGCAGTGACTGGACACGGCTATTTGTTGCCTGCAATTAGTGCGTTGGCGGGATATCACTTAACATGAAGGCAAGGATTTCACAGAAGCAGTACAGGATATTGGCTTTACAGTTCCCCTTGCCATGGACCTGAGGGTGAAACAGCGATTGTAAAAGTGCAATCTGTTGGGCATCGTCTTGATCACTTCTTGGGCAGTTAAATGAAAGGCATAGAGTGGTCCTCTGTCATGTGGGAGGTCGAGTATCTAATCAGAGAAGCTGCATTGACAGCTGGCTGTATTCTTCCACCATACATCAGCTGTTGTCATTCAACGTAGAGTCAAATTGATCCTCTTTGAGCGTTTATTACTCCCAGATCTTTTGCTTTTATTATGATTGGCTTGCCAATCGGATTTGCTGTCGGATATGGACTCAGGTTATCTGAACTCAGGCTCTGCACAGTACACAGCAGCGCATATGTCAATTGGTGGTCACTTTGCTGACTTGTTTAACATCAAGGAAACTTTATTAGCAAAATAAACAAAATAAAACTTAAACTGAGAACAACAAACTCATTTTCCTGTGTCTGTATTTGATAATTTAAGGACATTGAAGCTCATTGCTGGACTCTATAAGAACGTTGCTCGAGTGGCGTGTTCTGCCCGCTCCTTTCAGTCAATATTTTTGACTCTCATTCGAAGAGATCGTCCTACCTATGCTGCTCAGGGCTGTGCACAATGCGCTGGATACTGGGAGTGGGAAAACTGTGACCATCACCCTTGCTGGTGAAAACGGGTAGAAACCACAGCAGGCAATTGTCGCCAAAGACCTCACGGAAGTTGGCACAGCAGCCTAGACTGTAGCCATTCTTCTTGATGCCGGCCTCAAAGAAAATGGGCGACCGCATGGCCTCCAAGGTGGTGCGATTATGAAACACCAGGTACAAGTGGAAGCCCACCATGATTACCAAGAAAACGGCAATTATGAAAGCAGCACAACATAGAAAGGCCATATGAGGACCACCGAAGCCGGTGCCGTCTTTCTCGCCCTTGAACAATGCAATCATATCGGGCACCGTGCTAAAGGCCACCACCAGGCAGCAGAGCACCCCGTACATTTTGAACAGCAGAAAGAATTTGTAGTTGCAAAAGCTGATACAGTTGTTCACCCAAGGACAGTGGTGGTCCATTTTCAGCACACAGTAGTCGCAAGTGGAGCAGTGGTGCGATCGATCGGGCTTTATGATGCGGCACGACTCACAGAACCTTACACTGCCGGTCAGCGTGCGGTTCGTGATCGGCAAATGGCGCGCCAGATTCCACAGGGTACGTTTCTGTATCTCCGAACTGTCCAAGCTGCTCATCCGGGGCATGGCGCCCTCGGGTATGCGCCAGTGGTCCGCCACACGGCATTTTCTACCCAGAACCGTCCTCGCGTACGACCAGAAGAACATCAACAGCGTTATATGATACAGGGCCAGCAGGCAGCCCTGAAGCAGCAAGCCACTCGTCCTTTGGATGCACTTGATCAACACAAAGGCATAGTACGACCAGACCACTAGCATGATTGTGAGTAGAACCGGAAGCCACTCGCATATCGACTGGCCGCCGCGGCCACACATCTGCTATGACTGCTTGTTGATATCCAAAATAGTTGCCAAGCAGGCACTCAAGCGTGTTCCGTGTGCCCTTGTCCCCAGCTGCCTTGAGGCAAGTTTTTGTCTCTTTTTATTGTCACGTTTTGAATTTATTTCATTTTCACACTGCGTTCGTTGCCTACTTTATAGGTTTATTCGGCTACCAGCAGCTGGCCGCCAGTAAACTGAACCAGTAAAATTAACCAAATGAACGAACTTCAGTTCAACTGAGCTAACCAAGAGGGAAAGAAGAAGGGAAGCTTAGAAGTTGCTACTGCTGATGGTTTCCATTTAAGATGACATTAGGCGAAGCTGATGACTCCTTTCAGTCAGCTCAGGGCTCTCTAGAGTTCCATGACTTAAAAATTACTTCCAAGGACCTGACAATGCTTTGCAGTGTGAAGCGACAAAGTTGATCCTTCAATGACCTCTTGCTCTGGGGCGGTTAATGTCACACAAGTAAAGTTTGTCAGGCTTAATGTATCCATGGCACTAATTTGATCCGGACACCATAATTGCCGGAGGTGGTGCCACCATAGAGGCAGAAGCAGTTTCAACTAATTGCAGCTGTCAATGGGCTGCCGAGTCGTGCCGTGCATCGGTGGCAGGCGATTTGCCAAAAGACTTTTTCAACATTTCCGTTTCCGTTTTGGCATTTGCATTTCCATTTGCATTTGGATGATGCTGATGTTCATACAGCTAATGATTTTCCTAATAATGAAGAAACTGCAACACCATCATGATGTTGTTATTATTAAACACACACACACACACACACAGACAGACACAGAGATACACAGCGTGCGTGTGTGTGTGTAGCCTGCAGCATCTGGCTGCACTTCAATGCAAATATTTCATTTTCATAATCAAGCGCCTCAAATTCATTTGTGTGCCTTGAATCCCGTTTATATTTGCCTATGTGTTGCTGGCTACCGTAAATCATTCACACACACACACAATCAGCATTCTCAGGCATTCAGAGCGACACTTAAGCTTGAAGACAAACGGTCTTTGGCTTTATATTAAGGCAATCAATTAGGTTGGATTAAATTATGTTCAGCATTAATTGAAGTGATTTTTAATTATATTCGATTCGGAGCAGCAAGTTTCCATTGCACTTTTCAGGTATTGATTTCCCTTAGCATTAATTAGGCAAAATCTCATCAGATTTTACTGCCTTGAAACTGAAAACAATTGAATCAAATGATTTCCAGAGACTGTTGTCCTAAGCATAAAGAAAATTATTTTATTTAACCATCTAAACTGAATTGTTTTGATGAATTTTATGGTATAAAACAAGGTTTTTTATATTAAAACGTATTTGTTGGTCAGCTATATGAGCTAGTAGTTGGCCTTAGGGGACATTCTTCACAGATATGTGAATCCATGGGCTGGAGAGTTCAGTTAACTTGCATCTGGCGGTATAAACTGATGCTTTTAAGCTGCTTTAAATTGTTAGTTTCAGCTTAATTCAGTCAACTAAACAGATCAGTTGACTGTCAAGAAAGAAGAAGAAGATATTTCTTAGCCATTAATCAAAAGGTAATTAAAATTCCTGTAATCTCGATGCGATTGAAATACAAAGCGACTATCTATGACTTCTCTCTCTCCCTCTCTTTCCCTATCATTTATATATTTTATATATTGATGTCTCTAAGGCCTTGATGGTTGCCTTGGGTGGTGGTGTCGTTTGTGAATCCTCGAGTCCGTGTGGGGTGTGGTGTGTGCGGTGGGCTTAGTTTGCCGCTTGACTGGGGCATGAATAAATATTTAAATAGAGCTGCCCGCCCGTATGTGTGCGTGTGCGTTAACCCAAGAAAGCCACACAATCAGGCTGGCAACCTATCATTGATGCCCTCAGAAGGTAGAAGCAGCTACAGAAGCCAGGGCCAAGCTGGGTCAACAACAACAACAACAACAAACTCTTGACTTCCAAAAACAGCGTCAAGCCAAAAACGTATCCAAAGAACCAAAGAGTTGACAATGACGATGATAACAAGCGAAATGTAAATGTTTGCTGTCATTGAGATTGAAGTTGAAAACGTTGGCTGCTCCCCATCATCTCGTTACCCCTTTACGCTGCCTGAATCTCCTTTGGACCAAAGGAAAAAACCGATTCATGATAATAAACATACGCAACTCTAGAAGGAGACTAAGAGGCCGATTGAGGTTCGATTTACATAGGCAAACACAGGCAGGGAAGACTGACTGAGTGACTTTCCTGCCTGCTCCTCCTTCTCTCGCTAGACGATTGCAATTTTCGTACACCACATGCTGGCAGCACAAAAAAATCAAAAGAGAAAAAAAGAATAAAAGCAAAGTGAAAAGAATTTTTGAAGCGCGCTTTGGATTTGAATTTGAAATGCAAACATGTTTGCTCCACGTGCAGAGCCAGCCAGGCTATCCAACCTCATCCAACCTCACCCAGCCTCACCCAGCCTCACCTCACCTAGCCAGGCAGTTGGCCTTGTTTGTTTGTCTCTGCCATGTCAAAGACGCCAGAGTTTCCGAGTCCCCCTCTAGCCTCCAACAGCAGCAGGCAGTGTTCACCTCCAGTTTTGGCAGCTAGAGAGTCGCCCGCACCGAGGAATATTCTTCAAATTCATTGAATTTCGATAGAAAGCACGCAAAAAATGAAAAAAAAAAAACCAAAAATACAAAGAAACTAGAGAAAGAAATCACCCAAACCAGGCTAAACGAATGCCTGTCAGTCAGCGAGCTGGTGGACACGTAGGCAGTGGCAATAGCAGTGGCAGTGGCAGGAGGCAGGAGGCGCCGCCGTTTTGGGTGAAAATTCAAACGCTAGCGAAGTGAAAACTTCTCAATGAACAAAAAAACAAGGAAAAATCCAAAACGAATTGACTGCAGATAGTATGTGTGGATAGAGCCGCCCCACGCAACGTTCCACATCCTCCTGCCTCGTGCCTCGTGCCGCCAGCCCCCCCACGAGTGTCAGTCAATCGTTGAGTGTTTGCGTTGAGCAGAATCGAAAAAGTCTAGAGATTTCTGGCCTTTTTTTTTTTTTTGTTTTTTTAGCTTAAATTAATTCAAGCACCAGTGCCTTTTGAGAACTTTTTTTTTTTCTCACTACTATAATGCAAAAATTCTCGTCGGTTGGGTTCGCTGCTGGGTTTATCTAAATGCTGAGACTCCCCAGCGGGGGAGTTGGGGCGGCTGCCCAACAACAGCGGCAGCCAGCTTTATCGAGAAAACATCACTTAATGTTCGAAGCAATCAATGTTGATTTATATATTTTTGCAACTCGCATGAAAGATTTTAGTAATTTTTCGCTTGGATTTCTTTGTTGAAATCTCTGAAACGTAAGGTAAACAAACACACACTGGGCCGTGTGGGTGTGTGTGTGTGTGTGGGGTGTGCGTGGGTGAGCGGATGGAATTTTTCTTGAAAATGGCCTAAAGCTTGTTGAATATGTGTTTAAACAATGTTTTTAATATGCCTGATATACCAAGGGACGCCTAAAAATAGATAAATTAAAAGCTCAAAGGACAGGAGAAATTATCCTGCCTGAAGGTCGAGCTCAAGCGCTGCCAACTCGGTTGCCTTTAGGGTTTCATAGTTATAGGAGTTTTCCGTGCTTCCCATTTGATTTAGGCTCTCCAGACCCTATAGTATTTAGGTTCAAGATGTTCTGGCAGATGAAGATACCTATAAGCTTCTTGCCCCATTGGGCATCCCTTGCCCAGCCTCATAGACCCCCCCATGAACTTCATCCACTGGGTATTTCAGTCCACTGAAAGAATCAACAATCCGAGTTCATAAAATTAGCTTCAAATGCACCCAAAGCGAGTTAAGAAAGCATATCGAACCGCAAGGAGATGACGACATTTCATACCCTTTGAGCTACTGATTATGGAGGTGAGTGAGTGCTGAGTGACCCTGCGTATGCGTAATGCTTATCCAGCTTTGCGTTGTGCAGACATTGAATGAGGGCAACCACATGGCCATTCAGTAACCGCAGAACTTTCGCAGCTTTTGTGCCCTTTTTCTTGGGCCCTTTGATGTGGCTGCAGTGACCACAAAGCATTTATGGCCGCCCTAATGAGCCAATTAATTATCAGATGGGAAACTGAACAGTCTTCACGGCTTGGATGAGCCTGTGGTTGGCTGTTCAAGGTGTTTGCCAGTTGGGAGCTTGTGCAGGCAACACAGTTTAAACTATTTAAGGCGGCGTTGCCAAGGAAGCCACCTGGGACTCTTCCACTGCTGCAGATATTTAAAATTCACTGGGAATTCTGTCTTCCAGTGTTGCAAAGTCCTGGTTTTTCTTCTCACAAGCAATTCAGTTAGATAGCAATGGATACTGTGTCTTTCCAGTGTTGCAATGTCCCGCCAGTTAAAAGAACTGAGAAGAAAGTGTTGATTGTTGTTTAAACAACTTATAGTTGGGTAATCAGTGCTTCACAGCATGCAACAATGCAGCAGGTTTAGTGCTTCAACAGTGAGTAAGTTTATCGTTATCGCCATCAGCGTGAACAACACTGACATCCTCGTCAGCTATTTGGCCAATATGTGTTCAGAAACGGTCTCTACGCTCAAAGTGCTGCAGCAGGAGCACAGGACTATGGCTGAGTAGAAAACTGTCAGCATTTTGTAAGCAACAAAATCAATATTGCTGTGGCTCTTGCTGTTGCTGTTGCTGTTGTTGACGATCAAGCGACGACAACAGCAACAGCAGCAGTAGCAACAGCAGCAGCAACAACAATCTTTCTGAAACGGTGACAACCAACTAGTTTTGGCATCGTTATAATGATGGCCATTGACTTGTCGTTGTTGTTGCTACTGTTGCAATTGCTGCTGCTGCTGTTGCTGTTGCTGCTGTTGCTGCTCGTGACGAAAAATCTCTGCAATTTGACAGATATCAAGTTGTATGGCAATTGACACGCGGACATGTTGACATTTTTGTCCTCGCACACACACACACACACTCACACACACTCTGACCCCGTTCAATGCGTTGTCACACCTTCCCCTCTACTCCCACCACCACCCCCGCCATCTTTTTCCGCTTTATCCAACACTAAAGCCCAGTAAAATGCAATTGTTTTAAGCATTGAACTCTGTTCGTGTCACGCTAACTCATCAATCGTTCCACCTGTGCCTCCCTCCCTCTCCCCCCCTTCTGGCTGGCCTTCGAACATTTTGTTTGTGGTTTGATTTGGTTCGGTTTAGTTTTGTTCAGCGTTTGTCAGCAGCTTCGTTCGGTCTTCACACATCCGGACAATCCGATTGTCATTTTGTTTGGCCCAAAAGAATTTGTCACATTTGTCATTTGTATTTGCGGTTTTTCACTCGATTTATTTGCCATGAAATGATGCTGTGAAGCTTTCCGAATGACTTTTCATAAGTGAGAAGCTTACGGCTTAACTTGTTATAAATCAATCAGGCAACCTTCGATGGATTTTTGTTCATTTTACAACGAAATTATCGTGATTTTCTTGTGGGGAAGCTACCAAAGCTAGCTAACTGCATGGGGATATCAGCAATGAAGTTGCCTTCGAACACGTTTCATCAATCGATCAGTTTAATTGCCTCTTGCTATCAGTTACAACCTGTTCGATGCAATGGCGATTGCGTTTACGATTCAAGCAGTTTGCACTGCTTGCGCAGTTAACAGCAGCGCCAAGGCAGCTTGTTGCTTGTTTTCCTTTTATTTCTCCAAATAATTAAACAAATTTTTTAAATATTCCCATTAAAAAAAAATAACAATAATCATGACTTTTGGCGGCCATTAAACTTATTCCAGAGAAATTTTAAAATGGCCAAAGCAGCTGTGTAACGCAGAGACAAGTGTTGCAGACAGACGTTGCCTACTTTGGGGCTGAGGTAGAAAATTACCTTGCTGAGGTGCTTCCCCCAGGCATGATATATAGACAACGTTAATAGCATTATCATGTCTTGGCCTAAACAGACTATAAAAACACGTTTCGCTGAAGCTAAAGCCTCAGTTGCATTATTTCCACAGTTGCCATTGGATCGCCATGATGAAATCAAGTTTGTGTTTGCTGTTCGTCTGCCTTGTCTACCTGGCTGCCGCCCAAGTGCCCATCAGTAAGTTGGAATTCGTTTTAACGAATCCAGATCCTCATTAATCGCCTTAACCCTACAGCGCCGCGAGAATGTCCTGCCAATGAAGTGTTCCTACCTTGCGGTCCCAGCTGTCAGACGGAATGCGCCACCCTGGGCAAACCGTGTTTAATCAATCATATCCGCTGTCCTGATGGCTGCTACTGCATCAAGGGTTACGCCCGCAACGCTCGTGGCGCCTGTATACCCCAGTCCAAGTGTTAGTTTTAGTTACATGACACCGCAGCTGGCATTTGTATATTAAAAATGAAAACAATCAAACAGTTTTTCGTTTGCATTGGCTCTTCGCCGCTCTTTTGTTGTTGTTTACTCTTCTTAGGTATTTGTGCGACAAGTTTTAATTGTTGTTACTTGTTTTTGAGATAATAATATGAGGCGATGGGGAGGGGTGGCAGGGTGAACAAAGGCACAGAGCTATTGATAGTCAACGAAACAGATGTATTTCAGTGTCGCAACCTGTTTGATTACTGCTGCCCATTCAGATTCTGTTATTGTTTGCTTGACTTCATGTTTTCCCAAACTGTGACAGCAGCTCATTAACACAGTCATTATCAGCATCAGCATCATAATGTCATGATATGGGATTCCCGTAATCCACTCGAGAGGTAACCACTCTCCAAGGGGGCTTATTAGCTCAACTTAACTATAAAAATATGAAAATTACTGTCATGATTGGGTAAACGCTGCTGTATCGATCGGTCAATCAACTCTTTCCCCAGTTGGATGATCGCTTGATTGATCGCTCTAAGATCCAGTCAACATATAAATATAGAATAGTTAAATCTACAGCTTTGATCTAGTTCTGCCCATGAGAAAGGGGGTTTCTCGTTCTGTATTTCCCCGTGACTCAGACGCTCAGTGTCTCTCCCTCTCTCCCTCTGGTGATTATCAGTGTCACGTTTAGCCCAACGGACCCTCAATGGATGTAAAACAATTAGTTTTTCCCTTGTAACATTTTATTTTGTAATTGATTGTCTAAGCCTAACAGGCATGCAGAGGTATACAGGTGCCTTGGGCGTTTCTGGCAAAACCGCTTTTGCAATAGCAGCCATCTGGACAGCGGACATGACGTATTGCACAGGGCTGATTCAGGGTGGCGCACTCCGTCTGACAGCTGGGACCGCAGGTCGCGAAATACTCATTTACCGGACAAACACTTTTAACTGTAAAGTTTCACACACACCGCATGAGTCTTACGTACAGGACACCTCACTAAATAGCAACTTACAATGGTGGACTTCGCCGGACACCGACCAGACCACACTGATGAGCAGCAGACACAGGCTTAGGTTCAATTTTAGCATCGTTCTCTCTCGTGGTAACCTGACTGGAAGCGTGAATCTGTCGAAACTGTCTGATTAGCTTGGTCGAACCGCGCTTTTATGCTTTGCCAGGTCAGCTGACCAGTCGGGTGTCTGTGTGCGTGTGTCTACTGGTGAGGGGAATCACACCAGAGACAGCCTTCGATGTTGCTTATTCCAAATACTTCTAATCAAGGCAAAAGTCATGGCATTACAGATAGCTTATCATAATCCGGAACTAAAACACCAAAGAACTTTTATGCGCTGCTTCTCACCTCAACCAGAGCATTGGAAACTGGAAGGAAATGCTAATAAACAATTTGTTACTCCGTGTGACTTTCACTTTATTTTTCCTCAACATTAAAAAAAATTTCTTTTTTTTCTTGTTCTCCATATCACTTACAGCTTGGAAAGCTCATTTTCGAAACGTTTGCGTCGTTGTGTCGATTAGATAGACTCAGAGGGACGATACTTTGACTCTTCTTCAAAAAAAGGAGAGGAAACCTAGCGCCAGTTGCTACTGAAAGACCAGTTTTTATTAAGATAAAATATTAGATTAAAATTAAAAAAACTTATCAGTTCGACAGACACCAACGGAATAGAATTTAGATGATGTTGGATCAATAAATCCATTGACAAAACGTCTATATAAATCAATAAAATCAGCCACAGTGAAGTTCGTGAAAAAGCACGAATAACTTTGACCACCAATGGCCATGTAACGAGGCCCCAACGCCTGGGGCCTGGGAAATCACGAAATCAATCACGAACTCGCAAACTATCGTGGGAAAGTGATGTGGAGAACAAGGGCTTTAAAAACTTGTGACTTAAATCTAAGCTTTAGAGTTACGCGGTCTATTCTGGGGAGCGTGAGCTGCTGTGATGACGACGCTTATGACGCTTGGAACTCTTTTTTGCGGGATAGCGATGGTGTCGATGGTGTCGTGCGGCGGATTCATCGTCGCGATGATGACTTCGCTGGCGGCTGCGGCTGCGGCTTCGGCGATGGCTCTGGCTCTTGTGACTTCGACTGCGACTGCGGTGCTTGTGATGGCGCTGCAGATGATAGCGCTGATGGGCTGAGCTGTGGGAAGCGCTACGACTGCGACTACGGCGTCGCTGCTTGCGTGCATGTCCTGAGGCGACTTCTCCACTAGCCTTGCGCTTTTGTTTCTCCCGATGGGCGGAGGCTCGACTCCGACGACTGCCATAGCTGCTGTCTGAGGATGAGCTGCTATCTCGACTGCTAGTGCGACTGCGCCGCCTGCTGCCCTTGCGATGACGCGACCTTGACGTTGTTGTCGTCGTCGTCGTCGTGGTCGTGACCAGCTGAACATCATCGTCATCAGATAAAAGAACAGAGGCAACGGCCACTGGGGCAGCTGTTGGCTTGGGCGGCGCCTTACTGGTGAACGTGTTGGTGCTATCATCGTTCAGCAAATTATATTTCTCCAAATCGCCATCATCATCCTCATCCTCGTCCGCAGGTTGTTGGCCTATGGCTTTCGGCTGCCCTGACGTGCCATTGTCATTGACAGTCTCGCCGTCCTCATCTTCGTCGTCAGGTCCAAAGTAGGTAATTGGTATTGAGCGCACGGATTCATTGGACTCGTCATCACTATCAGGCAGAGTGGTGGTGGTAACTACAGCTGCATCTCCCACTGTGGTGGTGCTGCTGTCAGCAGCTTCCGTTGCATTTGAAGTTGTGGAATTTTTAGCCGTTTCACCTGCTTGGAATAGAGAGGTTAATCCTGTCCTACTAGTCGTGAGCTGTGAGCTTTTACTTTTTATCTGATTTAGAAACACCAAGGCTTTCCGTTTTCGTTCCAATTGCAGTTGCTTTTCACGTGACATCATGCCGCTGAGTTTGTCACGAGCCAGCTGGACCAGTTTATCCTTGACACGCTCCTCGGCTTAGCAAACGAATAAAAAGAAAAAGAAACGGAAAAGGAATTTGCAATATACAATGATGTGTGGAGGAGCCCAAGACTTTTGCAGCTCAACAAGGCACTGCTGTGCCTAGAATAAATATAAAATGGAGGCCGACAGCCAGCTGCAGAGTATTTAAAGTCGGGCAGAGGGAGTCTGTTCAGAGACATCCATCTCTTTTCAATTCATGAAGATTTGCAGATTCATCAAGATTTGCAGTTTCCACTTACCATGGCGCTGCTCTTTCTGTGGCAAGACCGTTGCAGTCGGTGAACCGGTTGCCAGATTGGCTGGTGTTGTTGCCGCTGCGGCTCCCGATTTTTGGTTGGCGCTTCTGGCCAACAATTGTGTCTCAACCTGCTTGATGGCACGCTGTACACTATCTGGCATGGCGGGCTTAGCAGTGGCCCTGGCCTGAACGCCTTCATCATCGTCGCTGGCCTCCTGGGGCAGAGCAAGCTGCAGTGAAGCATTTTCATCGCGGGCACGTATGGAGAAGGACACAGGCGATGTTGGGGGAAGCACAGGGATTAAGTCCAGAGAGCTAAGACGCCTGGGATTGGCTGCACTTACACTTGTCTGCAGCTGTGGTTCCCGCTCCCGCCTTGGCACCCACCAGACCCTTCTTGCTGAGTAGAGCAGCTGCCACAGCCGCTGCCTTGCGAGTCTTTTCCTCTTTGGAGGCGGCATCCACGTCGCCCGTTATTTTGTACATGTAATAGGGATAGAACTTGTGATCGGGCAGCAGGAAACTGAAGCGCTCGACGCTTTTGGTGCGCAGAGTCTTCTCGAATTGGCGTCCAATCTTGATCACATAGGTGGCTGTCTTGTCGATGATATGTTTAAGGATTTCCTCGGGCACAGGAAAGTTCAGTACAGGCGGCGGCGGCGGCGGTGGCTCAGCTTCAGCTTTAGCAGCAGCTTCATCTTCTTCGTCGTCGCTTTCGGAACTATAGTTTTGGGCCAAGGCCAGAGCGCTGGTGTTCTTGAGCAACTCCACCTTGGGCAGGCTATCATTGGCGTTCTCCTCTTGGTGCTGCACGGACTCGGGGGCATGGGTAAAGGTGCTGCCGTTGTATTGCAACAGCACAGGCATGAAATCGCCAGCCGTTTGGCTCTGCTCGCTGGACTTTTGGCTGGGCGTGGGCGAGTCGGTGCCACCGGAATGCTGAGAGCTGCTGGCACTGGCATGACCACTGCCTTCGTCATCCAGCACAGTCTGGAGCGGCACACCCTTGATCTTGCTGATGAGTTGGGTGTAGGCGCAGTTGGCCGACGGCTTGTACTTGATGGTGGGCACGGTTATGACCTGATTGCTACGCTTGGGACTGGAGGAGGAGGCAGCTGTTGCTGCCGCTCCTGCTGCTGTTGCTGCTGCTGCAGACGATGAGGCAGACGAGGTGGCTGTGTCCGCAGATGTCTCCGGCTCAGCGGCGTATTTACACTGTTTAATGGCCTCGAGGAGATGCCGATAGTAGGGCTGTAGGTGGCCACCTTGACTGAGAAAGTCGAACTGAGCATTGTTGGCCTGCTTGGCCTTGATGAGGATCTCCATCTGGGCACCCTGGTTGGCAATGAATCGGGCCGTTTTCTCAATGATGGCGTGTTCTTTCATAGTCTCCGGCTGGCGAGGCAAGAAGGTTGGTTAGGTGGGGAGATTTGTTGGGAGGGGGGGAGGAAGAGCTTACCAGTTGCATGCCTGGCTCTGGCAAGATCAGCAGACTACGGGGCAGACTGAATGGAAGCTCGCTCTCCTCATCCGGTGTTGTGGATGCTGTGGCTGCCGAGCCCGGCGAGAGCAGGGATGGCGTGGCGGTGGCATTCATGGTGCTGCCATCGTATTGAAAGCCCACCTGACTGTAGCTGCCGCCTGAAGTCTCCTGCTGTAGACGCTTTAGATCCTCCTCTGTGGGGTTACACGGTGCGTGGCGTTGCGTTGTGCGATGCGTGAGGTGACGTGGACGTGAACGTTGATTTTGGTGTTGGTGGGGGGAAATAAAAGAAAACACAAGACACAAACCGACTTTAGAACAACACAGGCTACAGCGATAGCACAAACAACAAGTAGATCGACATTAGAGTCGTTAAATTGTGGAACAGACTAGAGTTGGATTAGTAGATTCGAATTATCATTGTGACATTTCGTTTTGCTTTTTCAAAAAATGTCTTTTCGACTATTTTTTCAAATATTTTTTCGTTGATTTTTATCATTTTGGTTGCTTTTTCTTTATGTTTTTTCTTTTGGTTTATCAATTCGATGACGATGACATGTTTCCCAAGACTTTGTCCCAGCTGATGTGGCTCCTGCTCCGGCTCCCGCTGCTGTTGCTGTTGCTACTGCTGGTGTCGACGACAATGATGATGATGATGATGCTGCTACTGTTGACTGTGATCTGCAAAAAAGCATTTAGTCTGCCAAAATTCAAAGCTTTGCTATTTACCTGCTGCTGTCCCCTGGTCGTAGGTCGGCAGAGCTGTTGCAGAGTATCGAAGGGCTGTCCCTTGGCTCCGCTGGCTAGAGACGAGGCTCGTTTGGGTCGGGGTCTTGTTTGTCTGGGTCTGAGTCTGAGAGTCTGAATTTGGTCTTGATATGGTCGAAGTGGGGTGGGGGGGCTTGTTGAGTTGGCTATTTGCTTGATTTTGTTTGCTTTTGTTTGGTTTTGATTTTTGCGCTAGTTTTCTTGAATTTTTCATTTGGCTGACACTTAAGATTTAAATACAATTGAGGAGACAATGGTTTGATTGCTGGAGGCTGTGCATCCATTTAGGCATACCTTGCTGCAGCCTGAGCTCCTCTTCGTTCTTGTACAGGTAGAGGTAGCGCTCCTCCTCGCACAGC
>JAWNPV010000099.1:10764-30375 GCA_035078785.1 Collessia kirishimana
ATACATACTAATTAGTAATTACCAACAAGTAGTTAAAGTTACATTTTGGCCTATAGTTTCAATTTAAATTTCTTTTAAATTTTAGTAATATTTTAAACAGACACAAACAATTTAACAATTCTTAAACAGCTGTGACTGTGCTAAATTCAATTATTTCCATTTAAATGCATTTAGAAAAAAGCAAAAACAAATTAAAAACAATTTTATATATGTATGTGTGTAGTTAGTGTATATTTCTCTAATGTTATATATAATTTCCAATGAATCATAGCATAGTTTTAAAGTATTTTAGTTTAAAAATTAATATTTTGTTAATTATAATTAAAAATTATGGCAGAATGCTGTTTCAGGTTTTCTTTTTTTTTTGTTGTTTTTTTTTTGTGCTATGTATGTTTACTTCTTTACTTAAATGCTAACAACGCATCAACGTGGAGGTTCCACGTGTCATTTCCGAGTTGTTTTTAGTTTTTGTTGTTTGTCTTTTTTTGTTTTTACAAATAATATACACATATATAATTTTTTCTTGCTTAAACACAAATGAAAATATTAAAAAAATTGCCAAATTATACAGAATAGACACATAGTCACTGTCCGCCTAATTTAAATATTTATGTACAAAGCAAATTTAACGCCCCCTTAAATTTAAGAAGCATTAAAATGCTCATGGCTATCGCTAGATTCGCTCTCATCCCTATTGATCTGTTTACTCATTGAGCAAGCACGTGCGTACGAGAGCTCCACAGACTGCATAGGGATCACAATTGGAACTTGGTCGACGATCCTCAAAATATCCTTTGCCAGCGGTGGCGACGCCGCGGGGGACTCGAACACTGACGGCTCGATTGGCTACGCCCCATGAGAATTTGTCAATGCTGGAGGTCTCGAGGCGTCCTACCAGTCTACGTTCATTGTCCTTACCCTCTTTGGGGTCGTAAGCTCTGATGTGACGCTCATGATGCTTACCTAGCTTTTCGATTGCCTGCTCAATAGCCTTTATGCCCCCATCTGCACGCATGGCTTTAGTGGAAAAATTGGTGTGGGCCCCAGCTCCGTTCCATTGACCCTCCATGGGCTTTGGATCCAGGGTAACAACAACGCCATACTCCTCGGCAATACGATGGAGGATGTAGCGTGACACCCAAAGATCATCACTGGCTTTCATGCCGTTGCTAGGTCCCACCTGGTACTCCCATTGGGCTGGCATAACTTCAGCGTTGGTTCCGGCAAAGTCAATACCGGCGTATAGGCAAGCAATAGCGTGAGCTTCTACAAGATCGCGGGCATAAACGCGGTCAGCGCCCACACCACAGTAGTAAGGACCCTGGGGGGCTGGAAAACCGTTGTCGGGCCAACCAAATGGACGACCGTCAACGTCCAGAAGGGTATACTCCTGCTCGATGCCGAACCAAGGTTCTTGGTCACCAATCTGGTCAATGGCAGCCTGGAAAGATGCACGTTTATTTGATGGCGTAGGCTTGCCATCAGCATTATATGTGTCGCAGAGAACGATGATGTCATTCTTTCCAGGCTTAAAGGGATCACGGTATATAGCACGCGGCTTCAAAGTGGTGTCTGAGTTTTCGCCATGGGCCTGGTACGTGGAGCTGCCGTCATACTGCCAATCGGGAAGATCCTCTACTGAGCTTGGCACTTTGTCCAAGACTCGATCTTTTAACCGAATATTCTCGCCTGTTCCGTCAATCCAGAGATAAGTGGCCTGCACTCGATTGACAGGAGTTTCAAGATTACGGTATCTCTGTAAAATGCTTTTGTCTAACGCAGTGTTTGGTGAGTTATTCAGGAATTGAGATTTCGTGGCACCGGAAATGCGCATCTGACGCAGCTGTTGAGTAACTGGGGACATCAGCTCCTTTTTGAGAAAGAGTCCAGCAACGCGAAATGCCATGGCGAAGGATTCAAATCTAAGAGCATTCAACGGAAACAAAAAATGCGTGAAGTAGGAAGCATTTACATTTTTATGTCTGTGTGTATATACATATAAACATATGTATGAACGTATTTAAGTATTTATGGGCAAAGTTCAAGGATAATAAGACCTCTCGTGCTGAGGTGGAAAACCAGGTGAGGATGTCAATTCAAGGTTGTAGCTTTTCACATTTTTATTCTTTTGACTAGATGAAATATCTCTGTAAGCTTTTCTGCGCTTTTCTTTTTTTTTTTTTAATAATTTTTTTTCAACTTACAATTCACTTTTAAATTCACAGTAGTATATGTGTGTATATATTTTTAATACAATATTATGTATTCGCTTTTCAAGACGGCTGCTGGAAGGCTTGTGAGCACAGTCCGTTCGACAACATTCACTTTTCTTGTTTGTGCCAGTCTGAATTTTTCTTTATCGCATTTGCAGTCAAAGCTAACGACAGCAGCGGCAGCGACAGCAGCGTTGCTCAGTAATACTGATGAGAGCGCGCACAGCTAATCAAGCAACAGAGCAAGCTGAGAGACACCCACCTTCTCTGTAACTGTAAATCTCAGAGAGCAATTTTGGCGACTACGTGAATTCAAAGCAGAGCATCAAATTAGTTGCAGTTACATATGTACACAGTTCATTATTCAGATGCATGTATGTACATATACCGTTGCTTTGCCACATTTGATTGGTTTGTTTAATCGTTCAAAAGAATTCTTGGAAACTTAAGGCCTTATAGCGAAGGTAAAAAAATGATCGAGCTTTTATTTCTGTACACTTACTTGTAGAATATTGTTATCTCAACTTCTGTTATGGGGCTGTCCTTTCTATGTAGAGTGATTTATGAGTTGGTATAAAATTTACCGAATAATTTAAATCATTAAAATACCTTTCGCTTTGCTTGTATACTCTCTATAGCCACTGTGTAAACCAGCTTACAGTAACAGTAACAACAATAGCATAAAAAATGTAAACAAATGCAAGAGCGGCTCTCAAAGCTCTCTTCCGCATACAGGCTCAGTCACTGCCAAGCGCACACGTATAAAGAGACTTGAGAAAGCTGCGCTTGAAACAGCGAAGCTTGCATGCGCTGGCCAATTTATAGTAAAATTTAAAATACACATGTGTATACATACTATTTATATGGTACAAATAGTCCCACGAAGTTACAATACTTGTTCTGAGAGTATAAAAACACACCATCATGCGCATACTCGCTTTTGTTGCTCTCGCGTAAGAGCAACAGTTGAATCAAAAATATCGATGAAATACCCTATCTCATATAAACAATGATATAAATAAGTTTATATGCTTTGTTGTTCAAGTTGAACTAAGTGTTAAAAGCAATCTAGCATACTTTCAGGCTCATTATTCACCAACAGTTACAATCTGTGTTTTAGGTACTTCATTACAAGCTGAACTACCCATAACGAAATGTTTTTTTTTTAAGATTTTATTTTATAAAAGTCGGTTGTATAGGTAACTGTAATTAGTACATAAAAGCATATGTATGTATAAATGTTATGTATATTAATATGAGTATATAACCATGTCTTCGCCTGACATAATTTATAGTTAAAAGCTTCAGTTTGCCACACATGTACACTAATATACAAAGACTTTGTTGTAACTGTGTAGGTGCGGATTTCCACCATACCGCAAGTGTGTGTGCGAGTACGAGTGTGTTTGCAACGGCTGTTCAATTTTCATTATGTATTTCTGTTGCAGTAGTGTGCCACCGTTTCCAGCGCTTGGCCGGTTCGAGTTTTTCTTTCGCAATAAAGCAACAAATGTTTTCAAATCGTACTTGACTTCTGTTGTGGTGGATGTGTAACATTCAAGAAGTAGCAATGGTTGATGCATTCCATGTAGTGCTTTTCTTTAATTTCGCTCCAAGTTATTTAAAAAGCCGTTATATAAACAACTCTATTATCCAAATCTGACAATAATTGTCTTTAAATTTTCAAAACCACTTGTTGTGTTCATATTTCTACTTATCAAAACTGTATTTGATATGCACGAGTGTATGTACGCGGTCTGAATATGAGCTTTATTTGCCTTTGGCTTGATTTAAGTTTTTCTGAATTTAAATGAAACGAGTAATTACCATTTAAACATTTAATATTTATTAAATACTTACCATATCCGAAGGGTATTACCTTTGCTTTAGTAATTTCGATTGAATTACAGTCAGATTATTTTCCTAGCTCAAAATAAAAAACCCGTTTAACTCTGGTAATTGGTAGCAACGTTGAAATAGTCAGTCTTATCACAAGTCTTATCTACAAGTATCGTACGGTGAAGTTCAAACGTTTTATGTGTCGAATTACTATTTTATAAAATTTAAATTCACTTATCTAGAAGAATATTTTAAATGGTAGCCTAGTGCAGTAGTAAGGCAACCTCCACATTTTTGACAAGGTTTACACAGTTTGCTTATCGTATCAAAAGTGGCCTATAGGTACTACAGCTTTATGTAAGGTAATATTCGTAAATTTTTTATGTCTATAAAAGCTTTCTACTATCGTTCCTTAAAAGGGTGAATCGTCAATTTTTATTAAAATTGTTGCGTGAAAATTTCATGCCATTGGTTCGCATCGCAGGTATATAAATAATAAACGCCATAAATATATTAAACAGTAATAAAAAAATACTATAAAAATGAAAAAGGGCAAAGTACAAGAACTGCCCTCATAAAACGGGCAATACAATTTGTCACCGGGCGTCCTCATGTATTTTTTTAACATATTGTGTACAAGATACATTTAATACATAAAACAATACTAGGAAGTCCTATTTATTTCAATCTATTTATTATGTATACGCATACATAAAGCGAAGACCAACACACTCAAGAAGCCGCTAAGCTTATCAGGTGTTACTGGTATTGGGTATTTCTTTGGTTGCAACACTAATAAATGCCTTGCAATAATTCTGAGATCGGCACACCGAGGGTTCTACACACTTACTGACAGAGTATAGAAATTACATTGTCTTTAAAAATAATTGAATATATAAAATCCAGCTGTCCTCATGCCGGCTTACAGAATCTACTTTGAGTTCTATATACAGAAAAACAAATCGGTAAACACAATTAAATAGACAGACACGCACACACACCCGCTCATATATATAAATATATATATTTAGAATGTGTGCGATGTATAAATCGTGAAGTATTTATATCACTTCACTTATTGTAAGGGTAGAACAGCCCGATGCTAGAAACTTCGTGCTTGCATGAAAATACGAAGTGGCGGCGCTGCTCGGGCTCGCTCTGACTGTCTGAGACTTTCAGTTGCGATCGCGTCGCGATCGAGTCAAGTTCAAAAATACGAGAAGCAAAGTTTTGCGACGCAGTAAAGCAAACGGGTGGAAATTTTTCTCTCACTTCTGCTTACGGTGGTGGTTGCAATTGAAAACGCAAAACCGTGCATACATACATAGCTTGTATATGTAAGCAGTGCTACATGTGGCTGCGTTTGGTGTATCTCTTTACTTTTTGAGTACCACAACATCGCTTTATGTCAATATGGCTATTGACAATAAGAATCTATTAAACGACAACAGATTGGGTGGAAGCGGAGGAGGAGCAGGTCAATTAAAAGCACAGATTGTGCCTGCACAGCCCAAGACGTTGCAGCATTTACCCAAACGGCCGGCCGTGGATTTGGCATTCCACAATCTAACCTATCGTGTAAAGGAGGGGAACAGCAGCCGTAAGTATAGTAAAACGTTGTCCCTTAGTATTACTACTACTTTTAGCAAAGCTTGCGATTCGATTTTCATACTGTTATTAACGTCGTCTCCAGAGAATTGAAATCAAGTTTTGTTCGTCTGGCAGGCGCTTTGTATTTCTGACTTCTGGTTTCTTTGTTCTCTTTGTCGACTCACAATAATGTTGTATTTTGCAGCGTTGCCACACTGATTAAATGCTAGGCAACGCTTATTGTTCTTTCGTTTAGTTAGTGCGGACTTTAGCACTGATTGTTAAGCTGAGTAATTACAAATACTCACGACAACGACATCAACTAGAAGCAAAGTTCACTCGCAGCTGATATATGATATTCGCCTCCCTTCCCGACAAATAAATACATACATACATTCACATAAACACATATAAACTTAGTAATTATTTCGAGCGAATATAACAGCAATGGAATATGCGAATCATGTCTGACTTTGTATGCATGTATGTGTATGTGTATGTGTAGAGGTAAAAATTGTTTATTATTTATTGAATATTTACATATGCATGTACGTATGTATTTCCTAAGTATGTAGATATGTGTAGATGCAGCTGGGAATACTTACAGAAGGTGTTCATCTTGTACGTACTTCCATATTAATTCACGCTTGTAGGATATTATTGGTTGATATGTACTTTACTTATTGCACATAAAGCTTTGTCTATGGTACAAAGGCACATGAGTTGATAATTTTAATTTTTTGTACGTACACAGAGAAAACAACCCATTTGCATATTCTTTACAATATAGAAAACATAAACACAATTAAAGAAGAGGGCAAGCGGAAACTTAATACATTTGGCCTTGTCACATTGTAATTTACAAGAATATCGATCGAAATGAACTCAGTCTTAAATGCAAAAATGTTTTTGACCTGCGAATTATTTTCGCCGTCACAGCCAGTTTTTGTTCGACGAATAAACCTATATATGTAGCTAGAAAGTGCTACAATAGTTACGTCATAATGCAACACAAGTAATGATTTGCAACATAGTAATATTTTAGGATCATTCTACAGAAGCTGCCCAATGTCATAAAAATTTGATTTGAACCTTGTTACTTCTATATAATTATATCTGTATACGTTAAGTAAATTTTACAGCATGACACGGCCCTTCACGGTTTTGCTTAACGTTGCTTCTTTGACCCCAATTTATTATTCCGTCTCCTTTCGTCTTCAAGTTTACAAGTGTATCTGAGGCCTGAAAGCTCTTGAAGTACCAGCTGGGACGTATTTTATCAAGCGTAACGCTTTTCAGTTGCACTTTCAGTTTGCACTGTGGCTTCAAATATATTGTTTTTAATTTGAATTCCTATATAAAATGTCTATTGTGCTTTTACGTGGTACTTAAAACCAAGCGCGACAGTAAAAATAAGTTGTCAACAGAAGAAATTATAGAAAAATCATTCTTCTTTCTTAATCTTATAAATGATGTAAAAAATTATATCAGACTTAATTATGTGCAGCGATTGCAATTGGCTAATGTTTCTTAAGATAAACACATGTACGTGCACTGTACAGGGTCAGTATATAATTTTTCGCCAGTAGCAGTAAAATGGTTGCTTGCTCGCTTCTCCATCTAGTTTAACGTTAAAATATTATATAGTAAGCACTTGGTAGTTACGAGGCATAATAGTCGTAGGCTGCTCTGCCGGTCAGTCGCAGCTTACGGGCAATGAGTGTGTACAAGCATTGCCTGCTGCCAGTAAACTACCTGTCCGTCAGCTTATAACAATTAACAAGCGAGCCTTTCAATGCCAGATAGTTGTTTTATGTACTTAGATGTATGTATGTATACCTAAGTGAACACGAGTACCAGGTACTTTACCCGCCACATCTAAAGGGCTCAGGTCATGGCGATTAACGTTGTGAAGCTCTTCAGTAGATTGTTATGCAATAAAAGCTATATAAAATAGTCTTTATTGTAAGTTACTTAAGCCAGCTATTAAACACTTAAAGGCAGAAATTATAGAAATAATAAGCTATTGCGTTTAAATACAAGTTTTAATAATTAAAAAAAAGGTTCATATTGTAGGGCCCAGAACAACATATCATATAGTTTTAATAGCATTTAAGTTAACTACAAATATTTGTCTAGAATTATAAAACGTGTAGACATACATGAATTATAGAAAACAAGTTCTTTAAAGTTTTGCTTGTTCAAAAGGAACGCAAGACTATGGTGTTGTTTTCCATCAATAATTTAAAAGCTTATTTTTTAATATTCTGAGCATTTGACTACATAATTATATGTTAGATGTTTAAATAAATAGAAAGTACAATTCGATGAAAAATTTGCCAAATTAGTAATATTAGATTAATATTCCACTTTTAAAATTTTTTGAATTATAGCAGTTGTTTGGTATGTCCACAGAGAACCGCCTATATAGATCTATAACGGCTTTAATTATACAAACCTTAAATTCAGATTTTTCACAAATTTGATCTTACTTATCCATACTTGCAGATGCCAAAACGATTCTCAAAGGTGTCAGTGGACGCCTGCGTTCCGGAGAACTCACTGCCATTATGGGTCCATCGGGCGCCGGCAAAAGTACCCTACTCAACATTTTGTCTGGCTACAAGTAAGAAATAAGTACCGAAAAATAATGTTTAGCTGAATAGACGGTGACAATATCATTTTTATAAACTTTTTGGGATCATATGCGAAGATAAAGGCTGACTTCCCTATTATTCTAAGCAAACAAATATTGGAGAGCAAATTTATCTGCAATGTCGTTTTTTTTATTTTTTTGTTGTGATTGCTGTTATCTTTATATGTTTATAAACATCATAACCGTAACTATCATAAAGTATTGAACTTTTTTTAATTGTTGCCAAGTAATGTCGGTTGCCATTAAAAGTAACACGGTATTTTCAAGTATTTTCATTATTACACAATCAAATATCTTTTCATGAAATTTGTAGCTACGCAAAAGTATTTCCTTTTTATTAATATACGTACGTAGCATTAGTGTTTGTGCGAGGTCGTCCAAATTACCAGTTTGGTGAACTTTGGACACTATTCTAGTATCACAAGCATTAGGGGTACTGCAATACATTTGTTCACTGTTAGCTGCTTGATAACAATTCGCTCATAAAAATGATTTAAATTTCGATTAGAAACGTTCTCTTTCGAAATCTAATAGTAAACAGGGCTTAATTATTTCATTTATGATTTTGTTATCAAATTATAAACTCGTGTATCTCTTTGCCTAGCAATGGAACCTTACCAAAGATTCAATGGTAAAATTATGACTAAACTTAACAATTCTTTAGCATTTAATAATATTTAATTTTAAATTAATTTTTTTTTTTTATTCGTCTGCAGAACGTCAAGCATCGAAGGGAGCGTGACCATGAATGGTGCTGAACGCAATTTAAGTGCATTCCGGAAGTTGTCCGCCTACATTATGCAGGACAATCAACTACATGGCAATTTAACAGTACAGGAAGCTATGACAGTTGCAACAAATTTAAAATTGAGCAAAAAATTCACAAAACCTGAGAAAAACTCTGTGGTATGCAAATACTTATATTATGATTTTAATGGAAATAAATTGTATGATATTTTTATAGATCGACGATATCTTGTTAACCTTGAGTTTGAGTGAACATCGCAACACTATGACTCGCAATCTGTCCGGTGGTCAAAAAAAGCGTCTGTCTATAGCTCTTGAACTGGTCAGCAATCCGCCCATCATGTTTTTTGATGAGCCTACTTCTGGCCTGGACAGTTCGACCTGTTTTCAGTGTATTCATCTGTTAAAAATGCTTGCCGCTGGCGGACGCACCGTCATTTGTACTATTCATCAACCGTCGGCTCGTCTTTTTGAAATGTTCGACCAACTTTACACTTTGGCCGATGGACAGTGCGTCTACCAAGGTAGTACAAAGCAGCTAGTACCATTTTTGTCCACGCTGGGTCTGGAGTGCCCAAGCTATCATAATCCGGCTAGTTATGTTATCGAGGTGTCGTGTGGCGAACACGGTGACCACACGCGCAAGCTGGTTGAAGCTATTGACAACGGCACGCGTGATATTCGATCATCGGCCGACTATGCGGGTCTTAAAGCACGTAACGATCTGGTCAAGGTACAGAATTTAAAAGCTGCTTTGGACAAAAATGATGCATCCAATGTCAGTGGCAGCAAGTATGAAGAGAATCTGACGCTTAACAATGGTTTACTGAATCGCATGGTCAACGACATTGTGAAAGATTCAAACGCACAGGATAAACAACCAGATGCAGTTGGAGTGGTATCCACTAATGAAAAGGGGGACTCGATGATTGATGTGGAAAAGACGGATAATTGCACAACCGCACTGTTGTCCGAAGAGATTACGTCACCGGAGCGTTATCCAACTTCACAGTTTCATCAGTTTTGGGTAGTACTTAAACGCACTCTGCTGTTCAGCTTCCGCGATTGGGTAAGTGTTGATATAAAGCGAAAAACACCAATTGTAATATGTGGTTTACAATCGTTAATCAACCGTATCGTTCTTCCTTAACATATAGACTCTTATGTACTTGCGTTTGTTCGCCCACTTGTTGGTGGGTTTTCTCATTGGCGCTCTCTATTATGACATTGGCAACGATGGAGCTAAAGTTCTAAGTAATCTGGGATTTTTATTTTTTAATATGCTGTTCCTCATGTACACATCTATGACTATAACGATTCTTTCATGTAAGTAAATAACACTTAATGCTCTAAGTAATCAGTAAGTTAATCAACATTTCTTGTTACATGCAGTCCCTCTTGAAATGCCCGTACTACTAAAGGAGAATTTTAACCGCTGGTATTCTTTAAAGTCATACTATTTGGCCATATCTGTAGCTGATATACCATTCCAAGTAAGACACATTAGTAATGCACCCAAAAAGATTCATTTCTAAACGCTTCTTTTCTTATTTAGGCAATCTTCTGTGTAATCTATGTATCAATAGTATATTACTTCACTTCGCAACCTTGGGAGCTGTTTCGATTCGCCATGTTCTTATCTGCATGCCTGCTCATTTCGTTTGTAGCCCAGTCGGTGGGCTTGGTGGTAGGAGCTGCCATGAATGTACAAAACGGAGTCTTTTTAGCTCCTGTAATGTCAGTACCTTTCCTACTCTTCTCTGGATTCTTTGTGTCCTTTGATGCTATACCAGTGTACTTGCGTTGGATTACATATTTGTCGTACATTCGATACGGATTCGAGGGCACCGCTCTTGCTACTTACAGCTATGGACGCCAACACTTACGTTGCTTCCAAGCATATTGTCACTTTAAAAAACCGGTAACCACCCTTGAGGAACTGGATATGCTCAATGGTAACTTTACACTGGATATTGTGGCCCTAATTGTGATCTTTGTGGTGCTACGCATTTCGGCATATATATTCTTGCGCTGGAAGCTTAAGACAACGCGTTAAATGGAATTAAAAACGCACATTGTGTGTACTGTGCTACAACACAACGATTTTAAAAGTAAATTCTATAACAAATATATATATAGGTAACCTAACACAACACTATTAAGCATGTCAAAAATGCAAAGTTTTGCCAAAAAGAAAAAACCTTTAAAATGAAATATACATTTAAAGAATTGAACAAATTAGAAAGAATACGTTAAGGCACGCATCCACAACGCAGCGCAATGAAATTGAATTTTTTTATGTACACATGGTGTGCACTTACACATATCTATTGAAATATCCTACACCATTGAACAAAAAAATTTTATTTTATATGTAAATATATATGTATATTTATGGGTACAAGATGTGCAATTTAAAATAATGAATTTTATACAATTATATACAATATTTGCGAAGGAATTAAACTATATACAATAGAAGTAACTTATCATTTCGTTTGATTCCAGTATACAAATCTTTTCTTTGAGTGTAAATGTTATGTGCTTGTATGCACCTGACATGACGATTGCTTCATGTAAATTACCATCATTATATTTTGCAAAGCTTTGGCAAATGTTTTTTATTTAACAAAAAGCATCGTGTCATGGAATTGAACATTTTTTAAACTTGAAATTACCATTGACAACGACTAAAATTATTATATCCTGACTTGGCATTAATTAATAATAATTAATTAAGTGACAAGCAACATTTATATGTACTTAAAAAAATTTCGAAACATTATTTTTGTTTTTGCTTAATATAATAGAACGCAGGTTAATATTTTTAACACGTTTTTTTTTATAATATATATTGGCAGGTCTTCCCCATCACTCTGTTTCTGCTTGTTACATACCCTACACCCATACCAGTAAAGACAGAATATAATAACAATTTTGGATTCCAACTCAACGTCGTTCTGAACCACTTGTCGACAGAAACCAGAAAAATTAGTCTATAATGGTATGATATTCGATATTCGTACTATTTGAAAGGACGCTAAACACACATAAAGTTTGCTCTTCTTCTTGCTACACAAAATTTTTGTCCAGAAACTCGTCAAAACTTTAAACATTCATCAGCCAGGTAACAGGTAAACAGAAGTGGCCAGCAGGCGGCTGATTCTTAAACAGCGCTGCCGGACCAAATGTCGCTTCAGTGAAATTATCGACTTTCTGTCCGACTACAATTTGAAGGTCGATATATATAAGATCGTCACTATGGCCGATAATTTGTATGTGATTGCGACGTATATACTGCACATATCGAACTGTTAATACATAAACGAATTTATGAACTATCGTATGCCTCATTTTTGTAAACATCAACCTGCTAAGCAATTATGGGTGCCTGCTATTTAACGCAAAACCAATCTCAATTTTCGAAAACTTTTCAAATCGAGGTACATAACCTCGATTTATGGGTGTTGCAAGGACATGATTCATTCGGACATCAAGGACATCTGTCGTTTGGACTTCAAGAACAAAGAAGCATGGACGGCAGAAAAGTGCCCAGGCAAGGTTTGTCGCGAATACGCACTACCAGTTGTCGTAGGTCGCCTATGCTTTAATACATAAACCGAGGCTTAGAACCTGTTTCAAAACACAGTGTAAGCAGCGTTTTATGTTCTCAGACGGGAATTAATGCAAATGAAAGAATATGCGGTTTGACTTGAGTTTCTTGGGAACTCTTAAAACTGAGGGGATGGGAGGAAACATTTTACACTCCTGTTACGGAAAAATAAGAGATATGAAAAGCTGCAGCTCAATGCATAGTGCATACACATTTTCATACCGTAGTAATGTATTCTTTAAATAATCACTTTGTTGTTAACTAAACAATATTCAAGTAAAATGAAACGCTGAATGTTCCCCTTCGTTGCAAATACATAGAGCCTTTGAAAGAGGCAGGCTGCCATACAGGCCTGCATCAATCTGTGTGCTTTAATCTTAGCTTACCTGCATCTAGTCTAGAGTATCTTGTCGAGTATTCGTACACCTTAGTACGTTGTTAGGTATTTTATGCATTTAGCAATTATACAACAGTGGTCACACGACGTTCACCCTCGGTTGCGGTTATATTGAAAAGGCAAAGAGACCAGAAGAAAGGAAAAACCATCGCATTATTCTACCGGGAGTATACTAGCATGCAATGAGTCTAGCTGTTTCTGCTGGCTGGGCTGTGTCATTCATTCTTTCTTCATTTGTTTTCAGTACACTCTCGTAAGGTGGTCCAACAAGTTGTGCGCAGCGTTATGATGCACGTCCGCTGCATTAACGCTGCCTTCTATCTTTAGTAAAACAGAAACACAAAATAGAACTTAAACCAAAAGAAAGTTAAGGCAGTGCTAAATCGATTTAAGTGCAAATCCATTACAGTCGTATCGCCTTATCTGAGAGTCCCTCGTTGTGTGTGACTTTGGCTGGAAGGGGAATAATAAGGTGGAACTATATTTATATGTACATACATACATGCATATACTCGTGTGTGGAGTACACATTGTTTAACCCCATATAATATCGGAATCGAGTTCATTGAACCTAAAAGTCGTCAAACACTCAGTCCAATGGTTGCAATGTATACATACATATGTGTGTGTCTATAGTTAAAAATACATTCTTTTCATATCCGTATGCTATGAATATTTGTAATTGTTTTGACAAGCTTCCAGACTCATGTTTATGCACCAATAAAATAATTCGTCATTGAAGAATTGAGTTTGCCATACAGAGTCACTTGTGATGTTGTGTGGCATACAATAGTTAATCACAAATGGTGCACGAATAGTAAATTCAAAGTTCAATATTCGTCGGTTCATTGCATTCTTAGGCCCTATTACTCACACAATAATACTAGTAAATAATTTCAAAAAACAAGAAGGAAAAGTTGGTTTCGACTATACTGACCCTGTAATACCATTGTGTGCTTCCAAAAACTGCAGCCAAATCGACAAATTAAATGAAACACTCATGTGTTTTATCGGCCAAATTGAGCAATATCTTGGGTAAAGATTTGCCTTGACTTTGATAAGTAAATATCATATTATCCATGCTTATCATACGGAAGCGTAAACTTCTAATAGTACAATTCCTTAGCTAACGCATTAACAACGGATAGCGTCACAAATAGACGATCAATGCAGCAACTTCATTCATTCATAGTCAAAGTTATCACAATTATACATATATTCTACAGTCCTAAGTGTCTTCTTGTCTTCTTTTAAAACTTATTAAAATATTGAATATACCGTTTCTTTAAACAAAAATATTTGTCTAAATGGTATTTCTATATGACGCGTGATAAGCTGACAGCTCCCAATTGTCTTATACCCTGTTTTTTTTTAATAAGCGTAATTTGTCCTGATTGTCTATTTAAGTTTATTTTATTCGACGCGTTAAAAACAAGGCTTTTCGTATGATTAGCAATGCACATATGTTTCATACCAACAAAGAGATCCACTCGTATCTTGGGGTGCCTTGGGTGAATAAAGTTATAGTCGATATGAGCTCCAAATAGAGGCTTCGCAAACATTCCAACAAGTTGGCGCTATACCTGGGTTGAGAAGACTAAAGAGAAGACCTCCAATGGGAGTAATCCAAGATTAATTAAGACAAACATTATTAGAAGTTGTAAAGAATTTTGAACGCTTTAAACACAATAATAGATACAAAGGCTAACTACGGTACCATAGAGTTACATAAACATCCAGTGCAGTTCAAAAACGCCAGCTGATAAGAAATGCTTCGTTCTCCGCCCATCCGGTTCTCCACCCCAACTAGTGCTAGAACAGCACAACGTGATAATTACAAATTTCTGAGCAAGCTTCTGATAGCTTTGGGTTGCTGCCGAGATTACTCACCAGCAACACTGGTGATTGCCTCTGTTTTCCAAAATACAGATATGTACATACTTGTACAAGTACAATACAATCAGAGCTTTTCGACCAGTCGCCGCATACTACTTTCAATCAATTGAAAATCTGAGTTTATTTTTCAAACCGTGCTCGTCTACAGCGTTCGCATTCGCTGGGGACAAACGAAATTCACTTAAAAATTTCTATTTAGTGTGAAATTGAAAGGCAAGACCTTAAGTTGTATGTACATAATATACTCGTTTATATACATACTTATGTATTTATATAAAACACTGTATTCCAATTTTAAATTCAAGTTGATTTGCGTAAAAGCAACTGAAAACACACAAGTTCGGAAACAGTGATTGATGGACATTGGGCAGACCATTCGAGTGAAATATTTGCTGTTATACTATCACATATTTTTATAGAACTACGTAGTATATTTCTATTACATTATGCTATGAATACTATTGCGTATACATTTAAGAGATTTCAGATATGTATAGGTTCATTGTATGCATATAAGTCCGTCAGAGAATTCTCAACTCTATATCGCTCTTGAATGTGTCAAAGTGTAAAGGAAGGCCTACCTGAACCTTTAAATTCGCTTGCAAGCACTTAGTGTTTTTGCATTTTAAAAATTTTGTATTCTATTTTATTGCCAAGATGTCAAAAACGGAATTGGAAGATGGTAACACTTAAAATATACATTCATAAGTTGAATACGTAACTCCGCGAGGATGAGCACTGCAGAGGACACCTCGTATTCGCAATGTGGCAGCTCGTTGAATTACAGTAGCGATATAAATGCCATTAGTGTTGAGCTTCCAGAACATTCGGTGGAATATCACACGAAAGCCAACAGATTAAGTTATTTGCCAGCCTGGCCAGCTGTAAATATCGAATTCAAAGGACTTACTTATGAAGTGCCAGATCAAAATAATTGTAAGTATAAATTGCTTTCTTAATTGCTGTTCGTTTATTACACTAATGGAGTACATATGCCAGTAACGCTAGTATACGTAACCCTGCAGCTGACATATTTAATATTGGGTTATTATACCCGTAAGTGGTCTTAATTTTCCATTTAATTGCACTTGCAAAAGTATATATATTAAGCGCTTGTGTTTAAATCTATACCTTGTAAAAAACGTAGACGTTTACTTTTATGTTATTATGATTTTTTTCCCAATGCTTGTAAGACACGCAAAGCGCAAAGGCCTGCCCGACTTGATAAAGTATATATGTATGTCTATTATTCTAAAAACCAATCAATAGATCGTTAGTAATTTGATTAAATTACTGATTCTATAGCTGTAGAACACAGGTAAACAACGTTTTTGTCAATCTTATTAAAACACATGGATAGCATTGGGAGTGTTTGATTCCTCCGCTTGCAATTTTTATAGTTAAACTCTGATGTGTCAAGAGTATTGTTCCTAATTGCTATACTTTACAACAGCAAAACAAGTCAAGCAGATTCTGCGGGGCGTCAATGGCGACTTTCGATCCCACGAGCTCACGGCTATAATGGGTCCCTCTGGGTCAGGGAAAACCACACTATTAAACCTGCTGGCAGGATTTGGGTAATATCTTCACTTCGTTTTTTCGACTCAACTCATCGCTACAATCAAATAAACCTTAAATTTCAGTGCCGAAAGCACTTCCGGCGAAGTTTTGGTCAACAACAATCCGCGAAATATGAGAGTGTTTCGTAAAATGTCACGATACATAATGCAGGTAATAATCGTGCGAAAAAAACCTTTTATCTCAAAGTATACACCCGGTAATATTTTAGACAGATGTTTTGGACCAACAATTCACGGTGCATGAAATGATGCTTCTATCGGCGAACTTAAAGCTTGGAAATGAGCTGAACTTGGAGCAAAAGCTGGAAGTGGTAAGTAATTTTATAAGTGGTAATAATTTTTTATATTGACTTTAATTTTTTATTGGTTTTATTGTTTTAAGATTAATGAGATTATGGAAATGTTACGTTTGAAGAATGCTCAACATACGATAACACGAAAACTTTCGGGAGGTGAACGCAAGCGGTTATGTGTTGCTCTTGAGTTAGTAAACAATCCACCGGTGGTTTTTCTAGACGAGCCCACAACGTGAGTAACGCGTAACCTAACTAACTAATTAACTAACTTATTCACTAAAACTACCCATCTGAACCTTTGAAGGGGGCTGGATGATTTGTCCAGTTCTCAGTGTGTGTCTCTATTAAAAATGCTGGCCTGTGGAGGCCGCACTGTAATTTGTTCAATACACACACCTTCGGCTAAGATATTTGAAATGCTGGATAAAGTGTACGTGTTATCGGAGGGTCAGTGCGTCTATCAAGGCAGTGGAGCTAATATTATCCCATATATGCGGCAATTGGGCTTATTTTGTCCGATAAGTCATAATCCTGCTGACTTTATCATAGAAGTGGCATGTCGGGAGTATGGCAACGGCTATCACAATCGAATGGTCGAAGCAGTTGATAATGGCATTATCGGCAGATGGACACCTACGATAGGCAATCAAAAAAGCACGCCTACCACCTCAGATACTACATCAGGAGCATCATCGTATTATGAAATGGAAAAGTTCGAAGAAGAAGTATCTCAAAAGCTTTTGCGACCCAAATCTAGTTGGTGGATGCAGTACAAAGTGTTGCTTATGCGCATGCTGCTGCAAATGTGGCGCGACAAGGTAAACACGACAGAATGATTTAATAGTTTACAATAAAATAAACTTTTGTATATTTTTCAGTCATATATAAAACTCAAGTTTTATATGAACATAGTTTTGGCTCTGATCGTTGGCGGTCTGTATACGGGCGTAGGAAAGCTAGCTTCGAAGGCCTTGTTTAACTTTGGTTTTATGTTCACCATTGTCATTGCATATCTGTATCTGCCCATGATGCCAGTGCTGTTGCAATGTAAGTCTTTCAAACAACCCAGTAAGGTTCCTATAATCTTCTCTTTTTCAGTTCCATCGCAAATTAAGCTCCTAAAACGGGAATACTTTAATCAGTGGTACCGACTCAGTTCTTACTACGCTGCTATGATATCTGCCAAGCTGCCGTCTATGTTTATTCTCTCCCTCATATACCTGTCTATTGTATACCTAATGTCCAGCCAGCCGTTAGAATGGTTTCGCTTTGCCATGCTGTTTACTGTTGCATTTCTTACAGCACTTACATCCGATAGCTTCGGCCTTCTTGTTTCGAGTAGACTTAGTCTGGTGGTAAATATTAAGCACATCCATGTGAGGCTTCATTACCTAAAGTTTTTTTTTGTTCTATGCACACCATAGAATGGCATGTTTATGGGACCAGTTCTGGCTGTTCCTCTTATCTTACTTTCCATTTACGGCATTGGCTATGGCACAGAGGCCTACATCTCCCCGGTCATGCGTTTTCTGATGTCGCTTAGTTATCTTCGGCATGGAATGGAAGGCTTGGTTGCCGCCCTTTATGAATATGGACGCGAAGATACAATTTGTGGCGACACAGAAATATTTTGTATGTTCAAAAAATCTCAATTTCTGCTTATATTTCTCCGTTTTGAACACACCAACTATTTATGGTCTATTAGCTGTTTGATTGCTTTCTATGTGCTTTTTACTGTCGCTGGCTATATAATGATACGTAACAGATTGAAGAAGGCGCAGACCAATCCAATGGTTAACTACATATTGCAGTTACTTACAAAACATTTCAATTTTACATCATACAATTACTAAACCTTTTTTTGTTTAAATCAACAATATTCGATATAAAAGTACTTTAAGTGGATAGGTTTTATGTAAGTTACTTTTTGTATGACCTCATTTTAATATATATACAAACTATATTTCTGCATACTTAAGGGCCATTTGAACAGCATTTAGTGCGAATAAATAAAATAAAGTTTTATACTTTTAGATCTAGTATTTGCAATAAATTTGGCTTATAATACGAGGCCATTTCTTATATGGAACGTAATATTGTGATATTTTGATATTGTGACTGTTAGAATAATGTTGCGATCAAGATGAATTAAATTTACAATCATAATGCTCATTTTCCATTGGCAAGCCAAATGCTCTTCTATTCGATTTTTATAATACTCCCCATTTAAGACAGACAAATACGGCATACTAACACCAGTTCACACTCATATCCGGATGACAAAAATTAGGGTAGGAAAATCAATACAAAATTAAAAGAACTTTGTTGATACTGTTTGTGATGCTAACAATGTTTTTAAGTTATCTTGTTATCATTGCAACCTCAAGGCCATGAATGTTTAAATTTTATTTTATTTAAAATATTCCTACAGCTGTAATATGTAGGTTATACAACTTATATGTTTAATATATTTTTGTAAAGGAAAATACATTGTAGTTTTTGTGTTAACAGCAAAACTCCAAACAAAACGCAATTGTAAAAATTAAAAACTAATATTTTTTTAATAAACAAATTCATACACAAACGCACACGAGTGACAACACACAGAGAACTAAAACAGTTTAAAAGATGAAGTCAAATAGTTAAAAACATTAGATGTGTGCTTATAAAATTAAAACTTTTAACATAATTCCTTCAGTTAATAAAAAGGGCTAATTACAAATGGTATATATTCCGGGTGCGTAATTGTGTGTTGGCGGCAATTAAGACTGTCGGTTAATGGGT
>JAWNPV010000100.1:14382-27532 GCA_035078785.1 Collessia kirishimana
AGAACAACGGCATTATCATTGATCCAGACCGTCGGGGGTTGCCGACTGTCTTAGTTCTAGCCCCAACAAAATATAATATAACAGCTGACCACTCTACCCTTCGAGCAAGCTGGTGTCTGCTATTTTAACAGGGTACCAGACGGCATTTGCTTTTTAAATTGAAACTTTCATTCAGCAAAACCAGTTTACATTTTATTTAAGAAACTTAAAAATCATTACTCGTACGCCGGGTGTGGCAAGACCACAGCTGTACTTCTATCCTAACTACTTGCGACTGTCATTTTCTTGGAAATTTTCCCTTTGTGTACAGTGGATGATTTAATGGTGGAAGTAAGTGCACTTGAATTGGACCATCAAAGTAGAAATTAAAAGGTGAGATCGATGAATTTAATAAAAGCATAAGTGGGTGACTAGCTGGTCGTCAGCATTTGTGCCTTTGTTGTTTGTCTTAAGCCAGTGATTCCATACTTAAGCCTTTGGAAAATACTATTTTTATACTGGTGTACGATACTCACAGACTAACGAAAGGGCCTCGCAGGGCTGGCATGTCTCGGCGCCGATTGAGGGGCGGTGAAAGCGACAGTGAGAGGAAATCCTGCTGAGCCTTGTCCTCGTCAACGATGCTTATACTGGTTGGAGTGCTGTAAATACGCGTCGTTGGCAGGTAGCCAATCTGCTGCAGAAAATCATCCCGATACGAGAGTTTTGTGGTGGACTGAGAGGAAGTTAGTGGCGAGGCGTACAGCGGTGCCGCCAACGGCTGTGATTGAGCCGCCGGCGAATAGATGCCACCAGCTGTGCCTGTACCTAAGCCTGTTCCGCTGGCGATTCCTGTTCCGGCAGCGTGATGATGGAACTGTAGATGATGCGAGTGCGAGGATGCGGCGGTTGCTGACGCGGTCACTGACGGATGATGTGTGTGCAATGTGGGATGAAAGTGAGGATAGCTGATTGTGGCTCCATAGTGGCCATGGGCATGTGAAAGAAATGGCGGAGTAATGATCTTGTCATCGAAACTGCGCCGAAAGCTGAAACCCTTCAACGAGTTGCTGTAGTTGCGATGTGAAAGCGACAGAGGCGAACTGCCGAGATCAATGCTAGCAGCTGGACCAAGCAGACCAGAGCTGAGTGACTGTGTCTGCGTTGCCTTACCACTAGCGGTTGCCGTGGCACTGCCCAGCATACTTAAGGCCGGCGATGTACGTAACTGAGGGCTGCCTGCTCCCCCGCTAGATCCGCATCTAGCACTGCCACTCGCTGTTGTGGTGGTTCCCGCTGAGCTGCAAGCTGACGGATTACTACCGGACAAGGGCGGGGAAATGGCGCTTAGGGTGGAAATTCCGCTATCACTGCTGCAAATGCCGGTGGGCGAGATAAGACGATGTTTCCCATTGCTGGCTGAGCCTACAAGGCCAGCAATGCCGCTGCTGGGTAGTACGGGAGCCACTTTGGTCAAAGGAATGACGCACACGAACACAACTCGGCAACAGAATTGCAGTTTCAGTCGCAGTTCCTTGATGGTGGCCCTTTGTTTTAGTCTTTAGCGGCTACATGGTGCTGCCTTTGTCGGGTTTACTATCTTTGTCTGCTGACTAAGCCACATCGTTGTTGTTATTTCCCTTGTCCTTATTTAAAGCACACGCGTGGCAGCAGCAGCGGCCACCTTCAAATCAGTTGCAGCCGCAGCCTCAGCTACAGCGTCTTTGAAATGGCTTTGATTTTCTGTAGCATACTTATGTGCGTCGCGAAAATCAATGAAACAAACAAATGAAATGCAATTTGAAGTATCTGATTTGCTTTTAGTTTTAGTTACGTTGTAACCCAAATTGCGTATGAAAAACTCAACACAAATACACAAGCAACATGCACACACACACACACACGAGCTTTGAGAAATTTTTCCACTGATTAGTTTTTGACGTTCGCCTAGCCGCTGCCTTGCCTACTTATATCATAAGCATGCACTTGCCAACTAATTAATTAATTAAGCGACACACTTTACTAATATTGAGCACTCTCGAGTTTTTCTATTAGCAGCTAAATATATACTTTTAACACTTTCCACAACTAACAGAAAAACTTTTTGCAAAATTGCGCCGCACACAAAACTCTTCGACTACCGTTCGGTCTCTGAGGCGCGACAGAGAACAGAAAAACTCTGCGGCGAAGTTTCGAGCCGTCTCCAATAGTCCAGCCACCTCCGACACTTTTCCCCCACACCGTATCGCTCAGTAATGTACTGCGCATGTGCCGGCTGTAAATTTTGGCGTTTGTAATTTTCTTGTTACTGCAACCGAAAACCAAACAAAACAAACTCAACGAGAGCTGCTCTCTGTTACTCAGAGCACCGAAGGCAAAGCTGTCAGTCAGCTGGTTGTCAAAATTTAGAAGCGAATTAAAGTATCCAGCCCTGCGAAGGTGTGAAAATGTTTGTTTATCAAACGGCATTTCGGTATGAAATCCAAACAAAGAAGTTTTTAAAGCTTTCTGGTATCCATTTCAAAACTTTTTGTCTCAAGTTTTTTATGAAATTTTTAAATATGTATAATTTTCCTGGAAAACTATTTTTTTTATATTTTTCTACTATTTCTGCTTAAAAGTGTATAATAAAATTGCACTAATATAGATCATTTTGGATAATATATATATTAAATTTGATTAAGCCTGCCTGTACAGAGAAATAGAGAATAGAGAAACAATTTACAATGGGCTTCCCGATAATATAAAGCATGATTCATAGTCAGTTCTGGCTAATGAAAACATAGAGTTCCCATGATTTCAGTAGAAATACAATAAGTACTGCTAAAATAAACAATGATACCCGTTTAATACAATCAGTTTACACATGATTCGCAGATATCTAGATGAATAATCGAGAGCCCTTTTTTAATGATATATTAAAACTACAAAATTTAATCAATCCAACAGATAAATATTTCTTTTCGTTTTAAATTTTTTTGTTAAAACTGTTTAAAATTTGCCTTAAACAAGCAAGAAAATTTTTCATAAACAAGTTTAGCATTTTAAATGTTCGCTTCCCTTCAAACGCCTCTTTAATATTTTGCTAGAATTGAAATCCCCGAAATTTTCTTATAGCCATCTAACTTATTATTTATTTTATAATTATATATACTCCTTTATAGAAAACGAAGATTGTCAATGTAGCCTGATGTAGTTTTCGTTACATAAATTCTCTTAATAGAAAGCTTGTAATACATTGGACTATTTAATTTCAAACAGTTGAAAAAACAAAAGTATTTGAAATTCATATCATTTGATTAATTTACTAATCATGTAAAATGAATACCATTATATTAGTAATAAATATATTAGTAATATATTATCAGATCATACGCTGTTAGAAGAAACGAATATTAAGGTTGAAGAGTTGCGTTGAATCCTTTCAACTGGTACTGTGGTAATAAAAAAATATATATGGACACTTGTGTTTTTTTTTTGAGATCAGAAAAAGGCAAAAAACAAAAATGTGTTTTTTTATTAACTCGATACGAGCCTGCACAGAGCAATGCAAGATTTTTACTATAGAAGCGAAAACCATTTTAGACATAAAACATTTTTCAGGTTTCTCAGTTTTAATTGTTATCTAAAAATAAACCGTAAACTTTGTAGAGAAGTTGAATTTATTTAGGAAATCTACTCACCAATAAATTTAATATTTAAATAAGCAGCGGAAGAAAAAGTCTTAATAGACAATTGTAGTTTATATAGTAAATTTATTTATTTCGGTTTTATTCTGTTTATAATTGAAAGTCTGCAAACAACTTTTGTATTTATTAAATGTTAAATGTCGTACTTAAGTTTTTTTTTGTTATTTTAATTATTTTTTTGACTTGTAAGAACCATAAATACACGCAAAACTGTAAAATGTAATTATCATTAATTGAATTTATATATTTTTGTAATTAATAACTATGTATTTATAAAGACGTTGCTCTAGTTCTTCGTCAGTAATATATTTAAATGATATAGGATGAACCGATATAATAGATGTATATAAATATTTATAAACGTAGTCTCGGATGATTATTGTAATAATTTACAATTTAACCATGCTTGGAACAACTTTAGCTAACAGAAATCAGATAGAAATTAGATAACATAATGGCTTTTCATTTATGTGCAATAATTGATTTATATTGTTCGTTTCGTTTTGGAATACAATAAATTGTTTTTGCTGTTTCTTTTTTTTTTTTTGTTTTAATTTTGATTAGTATTTGCAATACAAGAATACTTTGGAATACACGACGGGTTAACTATTTTGTATATTTTTGTAGTTCCATTATAGTTATTAACTTTCATCTGACGTATTTCTTAATTGTTTTTACTTATTTACACATGCAATCGATCTGGAAAGGTAACCTCGGTATCAGGTTCCGTCTAACAATTGCCATAGTTTATTGTTTTCTTTTTATATTTCAACATTTCGGTACAACATAACGCAGTTATTTATGGAGAAAAGTGAAAACGAGGCGTTTTGAAATTTTTCGCTATTTATTAACTTTTTCGCTTCTTCATTCTAAGTTAAAAGATAACATGCTAGGGACCACAAATGCAAGCTAATTTGAATATCTCATATACAAAATAAATTTATATATATCTTTATATAATTTAAAATAATTGCAGAGCATTATACTGGGGTAGTATATGGTATTTATAAGTAGTTACTTCCCTTCCGGCTTGCAAAATAGTTTGGACAGAACGGACTTTTCGCATACCTGGAAAATGGTAACCAAACACTCTACAATTTATAACTGGAAGTAGCTGTTAAGACTAAGCATAATTCAATCGGTTTGGGTTACTTTGTTCCTAATTCCACGTTAAATGGTCCCCCCTATGCCTCTTTCGCGAGTTCAAGTCATATGAAATGAATGCCTAAAGCTGGAAAGCTGGAGAACTTGTAAAACTCAATCTAATGCTTATAGATTTCCTTTCAATTCACATAATGCAGGCAAATCCTGAATAGTTCGTGATGCATAAGTATTTATAATCGCATACAAGTTATATTACGACTATGTACGCCAATGGCAGGTTGAAGAGAGAGAACAGATTTGAATTACAAGAGTCTTACACAAGAATAGACAAAAAATAATTTTGTTTTTTCTTAATTAGGTTAGACTTATCATAAATATAGATTACATATAAATGTAGCATTTATCGCTCATCTTGTTCAACATACCGTATTCTTAAATAAACAAAAACTTGTGTTTAAATAATGTGTAACGTGTAACGATCAGAAAACGTAGGCAATCAAATATTTTGGACTTGGGTTCGCTTGAAGCGCACGCCTAATATTTTTGCTTAACCATATCTATAGGCAAAAAGAGAAAAAAGAGAGAAGAGAAATGTAGTGTAAAATATGTAGCTTGAAACAGATGCAAATCATAAAATCAGAAATAAAATATAAAGTAAGTCGAATGTGGGAAAATCTCTGAGACCCGATGATGGCAGTGTTGGCACTTCCAAGAAAAACAGAAGCAAGCCGTTTACAACAAATATATAACAGATTTTAATAACAAATCAAAGACATAGTTTTACTATCGTACACGACAGGCAAAATGCGAGAATATTCAATAAAAAGGATCATAGACATCCCACAAATCTAGAACAAATGAGATGTATCAATGTCAAGTGCTGATTGCTATAATGATAGTATATATGTATGTACATCTGGTTAAAAGGGAGGCGTAGGCCAGCTAAGAGATGTTTTTAAGCCTGAATGTATGTAAAATAGCTTTTAAAAATCGAATTTTGTCACTTAAGTTTCTTGTCTGGATTAAAAAAGTTTTTCTTTGTTTTGTAGTTATAAGCACTTCAGAAAGCAACTGGAATTCTCTAAATATATAGCAGTGCTGTATATATGTCTGAATTTCTTTTGTTTCTTTCATTTTTCACGTCGAATCGAAATCGTCTTGAATTTAAGTGGAAGAGACAGCAAAAACTAACTACAACGCATCGAATGAGCAATATTTGATATTTGCTTCTCCAATATTGTTAATTTCGATAAAAATTAAATTTATGTATTTAAAAATCAAGATTATTGCTTGTTGCCTAGAGTATTGGGAAATGTTAAATAAAAAATGGTTGCCAGACAGTGCTTAATAAGGAGAAAAGTGAGAGCGCAACAGAATTTCTTAGAAACTATTTCTGCTACCAAGATTATGAATTCAATGTGCTTGAGTTTAGTCGTACATCTTAGTTATAAACCAGATCAATGCGTACGACATGGACGTGCCACTGGCTGGGGATTAGTGCATGATGGCTGACATTCAAAGGGGAGACAAAGTTGAGGCAGCTCCTTTAGTCTACGCCTTACAATGTATACATGTATAAATTTATATGCATGTGTTGTATATGGATTAGTGGAAAATGAGTGTCTAAAAATATACGTTTAGGTCCTAACACTGTGCTACAGCTCAACTTATTAACTAGAGAGGTGTTCCATTATGTCTGTCTTACTTTGGTTATAGCTCAATAAGATAGCAGAGTTCTTTACGGTGTGGGGTTTACAATGTTAATTTCTGTGTTCAGTTTTCTGTGTTTGGTTATCTATTTTATATAGATGTCCTTTGCTTTCGATGGTCTTAGACGCGATTAACGAGAGTTAAGCTGTTATTGTACTGCCGCCGTTAAGTATTTAAAACCCCTTCGAGTGTTTGATATCCCATATGGCTATTTGGGGACTATGTGCTTATATACCTGGCGTGTATATGGTCTGTTCTGTGGTGTTCAGCGACGTATTCTCATTGGCGGCCACCGGGGCGCCAGTAAAGGGGTTTACGCCGACCGCAGCAGCCCCACTCGGCGGTGGCATGGCAAAAACGGGCTGTCCGCCGGCTTGTTCGCGTGGCTGTGTGGTCACAGGAGCGCCTGTTTCGGCGCCCAAATTTACATCATCAAGATCAACGTCCTCCTGTGAATGTGCGGGGGATAAGTTTGAAAGAGAAAATTAGCATCACACTGGCACGCATATGTAAGGGGTGTCTGTTAGGTGTTATGCAGCATCGACCTGGTGCTCCTTGTGTAGCATCATGTTTAGTCAAGAAGTGAAACAAAATGTGAGCAGTTTGTACAAAGCAAAAGATACTTTTAGCGGCAGATTGAAACCTTGTTCAACCAAGGGATTTATTTCAATGTGGATTGTGGTGTCAGCTTTGGCCAATAACTACGAAACAAACTACGACCATTAAAGTAAAAATACGAAAGGAGTTGGGTGGCAATATTAGTTTCAGTGGAGGACATTTACCCAAAGCTTCTTCAGTTCACTTGCACACTTGTTCTTGTTCGTTTGTCAATTGCTGGGAATTTGGTAAATTTTTTTTAAGTTGATTCATTTTTTTTTTTGTTTTTGTTAGAGAACGTTTAAACTTTTGTACGGTTTTTTTTAACAGATCGCAGATGATTTGAATTTGATTATTCGAGTTTCGTTACTGATCGGGTTGGCCCCCAAGCTCATGCAGTACTTGTGCCGGCATCGTTTTCAATATGGATTATACTTACAAGACGTGGCGGTTGCCTCAGGTGCGGTGGCAAGTTTTGGGCCTCTTGATTGCCATCGGGTCGCTATGGCACCACACAGAGATATTTGATTCGGTATTTGAACGGTATTTTGATATGGTTGTGGTGGTGTGTGAGGAGTAGGTAGAAGGTATGTCGGATGAGGCGATCGAAAAAGTAAATAAAAATAAACAGAGAAAAGTAAATTTCGTTGCTTATTTAAACAAAGAAAACAATATTCGTTTGCTTGAACCAAAAAACTCTATTTAAAATAGCCTCGCCCGCGAGACACCTTCTATTTTGTAAACAAGAAAAGCAATAACGATAGGTTTCCCACCAATTTGTCGAATTGTATTGTTGGAAAAAAGAGACAGAGATGGGGAGAGACAAATAGAAGCATTTGATGATTTTCGTGAAGTACTCTTTGGAAAATTATGAAAACTAATTTGTTTTTGTTTTACTTAAGAAAATCATAACTGGAGGAGAACAAGGTTAGGTAAAAACAAAATACAAAATTGAAAAATGATCGAAACATTTTTTGTGGATGTCAGATGGCATTTATTTACCTTTGATGCTTGTCATGTTTTCGCTCACTTGAAAATGAAGACAGAACTCAATGCAAACTCAAACGCTACAAATAACGAACATACTTACCGTTCAAAAAAGGGAAAACTAAGAGGAAAGTTGCTTCTACGGAGAGCAAGTACGGCATAGGAAAGCAATATAACAAACGAAGCATCAAACAAACATGCGTAAAAATTAAAAATGTAAAGCATATTTATTAGTGTTTTTTTTTAGTACCGCAAATTAGCCCAGATGGAAACGCTGTTTAGCTACTTTTTGTTGTTCTTTGACTAAACATTTGCTTCACACAATAGCACGTAGCCGCTTCACAAGGAAAGGCCTCACAAAAATCATCAAAATGAGTTCAGAGTTGTGTGTGCGTGAGTGAGTGTGGACGAATGTGTCTTAAAGGATAGTCAAAGCAATATGTGGCTGTGTGGCAATGTGACCATCTGGCCGTGTCAGAGTATGTGAGCGTGCGGAAATGTATGTTTTGGTTAGGTTTCATGTGGTTTACAATTTAGCAAACAAATTGTTTTTCTTGTTTTCCTCTTCTTTACATTTACATAAATTAAATAAATAAAAAATATTAGTTCACGAGTATATATATATATATATATGTATATATATATATATTATATACATATTATATACATATATATAGGGCCTTATGTACACACAGATATGTATGTACATTATGGATACAAATACAATATATTGCAAGTCAAACATCACTCACATTCAAATGTGAATACTGATCGTGCGACTCGTTCACTGGCGGCTTGAACTTTCCAAAACAGAAGTTGCAACAGCAGCAGCAACAACAACAACAGCAACAACCCGTCAAAATTGTACAACAAATGAAAAGCGCCTGTTGGTGAAATAGATGGAAAACGAAATCAAATTACATCTCAAAGCCCAATAAGATAATTTCATTGCTTCACTCACCTTCACGGCCGGCGATGTGACCACAAAGTAAGCGTTCACATTCTCCTCGCCAAACTGCTCGGCTATGTAGAGACCAAGTGATCCATAGTTGTCGTATATATTGCGTTTGGTTTGGTCGCTTAATATTGAATGGGCGCGATTAACTTCCTTAAACTATATAGTATTTGGCAGGAGAATAGGTTTATTGATCGGTTATTGTGTATTTTGTTGTAGCGCTTACCTTATCGGCGGCATCAGCATTGTCTGGATTCTTATCTGGATGGTATTTGAGGGCGAGTTTTCTATAAGTCTTCTTTATATCATCAGCAGTTGCTGTCTTTGGAAGTCCCAAAATTTCATACAACGAATCTCCCGATGTTCTAAATGGGAATAAAATAATAGGAAATCCTTTCAGATAAAGAACTTAATATGCCGGATAAATTTCGTTTTAGCAAAACCCTTGAAAACATGTTTCGTTCTTCTTTGAAAAAGATAAGAAAGTGGTTGGCCAAAGTCTTCGTAAGCAAGTTCTAGATAAGATTTGTGGATTTCTTTGTTTTACAGTAATAGTTTATTTAAAAGAAAACTGAATATGAATAAACATTCTTACTTTTCTACATTCCGCAAGCCTCTAATCAAACAGCCACTGGGCTATAGAAGCGGTTATTCGATTGACGGCTGCTTTTTTCCCTATTATTATTATTTATTTGTGCAAACGATAACATATAGGCATACCAATATGGAGCTGCGGCATTTAATAGTCAATATGTATGTAGACACATATGTGCATAAACATGAGCCGACTGGTGACGATGACTAAGCGTCAAAAACAGCAACAGCTAGTGAGCACGCGATAGAAACTCTCAGTGGGCAACTCTAGTGAGTAAAATATTAGCATTGGCCGCAACGCTGGGGCGCTGGCGAGCGTCATTGAGCGAACTTGGCATTGATGGTGACACGCAGTGCAAAAGTGCAGAAAAGCTGGGGCACCACCCTCTCAGTCACCCAACCAGTTAAGCAGTGGCAACAACCTTAAAGACACATTAAGCATGGATTCCACAGTGAGCCCAAAAGGGTTTTCTCAGCTGCCCAGACGTAAGCATATGCATTTCCAAGAGCAGGTGTGCAAGCCCTGTTCCCAAGGCATCAAGCTAATGCCATTGCAGTGCTTGATGATTAGCTTTGCTGTGTCTTGTTGTATGTACTGTGTGTTTGTGTGCACATTAGATTAGCAATTCTTCAAGAGTAGATAAGGACACGCTTGCGGATGATACATATATGACATGTGCTCAAGGGAAACTGAAAGCAGGACCAAGGCTAACCCTGGGAAATGACTTGAGTAGTATGAGAGAGACCTGGTTCCTAGAATTTTCCACAATTCTTATTAAAAGTTTGTTAAAAACACTAGACTTTTCTTAACAAGTTTTCTAGAAATTATTTGTTTAGTTTTTTAAAGCTCTCATGGTCTTTATGGGCCTAGTACCTGCTAATCGATACCTCGCTGGAGGTCGCATTAAATTGTTTTTTACTGGAATCACATGTATCAAATTATATTCATTGCTGAGTATAGTTTATGCTTATATTAGTCCTTGAAAGGCTCAAGGGATTGTTATAGCGGAGGCGCCACAATTAGGACAGTCCGACCCTGGACAAAGTGCAAAGGAAAAATGCGTTTAGAAATGAGCCAAGAAAAAGAAAATGACCCTCAAACATTACTTATGGCAAAGCGACAAAGTGCTATATGTGTGTGTATGTGTTTGTGCATTGTGAACTTGGTCTGTTCTGCATCCGCAGACGCACAGAGATACACACACATGCACATATAGTTAATGTCGATACCGCTGTTAAAACTGGGCCCAGAGATAACAAGGTTTCACGTTAAATGACAACAGTCACAGGCCTAATGTGTATGCATTTGTATGTTATATGTTGCCTGTATGTGCGTGTGTAAGCGGTACTTATTGTTATCAAGGAAAATATCAGCATTTTGATCTTAGTTTTCATGTAATTTTTCTATGACACGAAAGTGTTTATTAATGCCAACCCATTGGATAAGCCATCAACACGTCGTTTTGGCCACATGCAATTTATACAAATACACACACATACGCGCATATGTATATAGATACGAGCTGCCAATGACAGGACTACGAAGCAGCAGCGGCAGAAGCAGCAACAGAGGCAGCACACTTCCCTTGGCCTTGTCAAGGATAAAATTTGTTTGTCGCTGTTTGGACCAGGCAGCTGCTGCAGCTGTACAAGCTCTCTTTCTCTTTCTTTCTCTCTGTCTTTCTCCTACTACTCTCTTGGCTCCTGTTTGCCGTTGTATTCTTATTCTTGTCAAAATTGGCTTCTATAAGGAATTTCTCCATACGGCCGCGTGGAAAATCAATTAAACGCTGACAGCGCTGTCGCGGCCAACGCGCAGCTGCTAAGCCCTCTACATCTAAGAGTATGTCTGTGTGTGCGTGCAGAAGAAAAAAAATTTAAGATATTGGAAGCAACACTTACGAGAGTTTTCTTTTATCCATGCCACCGCCACTCATGTTGGTGTTTGTAGTTTATTTGCTGCTGTTTTGCCACGTGCCGAGCAATGTTTTACAATTTGTTTATTAATTAATAATAAACACTTGCAATATTTTTGCTATATAATTCACTCAGAACACAAGAACATACAACACAGCAATTGGAATTGATAGCAAAAGCAAAGACAGGGTGTATGACTAAGGGTAGTTTATTCTGGTCGCTCGCAACACTAAAACTGCTCGGCTGTTGTTATTAGCGGATTACACATTTTTCTTTAGCTTGGCTTACGAAATTACCGGCAACAATAGGCAGTAGGAAGAAACAATATAATTTTTCTACAAGCACAACTATTCCATCTACAATCAATATTTTAATACAAGTCGCAGTTAACATATTAATGAACAACTCCTGTTGAATAGACTATCTCTTTTATTGACATTAAGGTAAAAAACAAAATAATGCTTAAATAGATAAAGATGTAAGTATAAATTTACAATATAAAAAAAATAAAAATAAAATTAAATAAATAGGCTAATTTAAATAATGGCAAAGAAAAACAAAAAAAATACAAAATAAATAAAAAAATTGCGGTTTTGTAGTTATAAAAGCTTTCGGCAAACGATATTACTGTAGTTACAAACGCGTGTTTTAGATTAAAAATTATATTATACATACGGTCCATATTTTAACGATATTCAACAAAATTAAGACATTTCAGAAGGCAGTTATGAGCTTTCATTTAATTTCGTATACATAGTCAATGCAATAAATTCGGGACAAATTACCTTATCAAAGAAATTCCTTTCAAACTCAAATGTGCTTCATAATGTTTCGCGGCTATTTTTAAAATTCTTTTTTAATTATATTTGAAACTCTACAAATGCTGCCGGCTATTTCCATGCTCATATACTGTTACATTCAAAATATATGTTATGGATGAATCTATAATTTTAGCAAACGATAGTGGGCAGCCGCAGCAGCAGGTAGCGAATTTTATTAACAATACTGAAATGTATATTAATATTTAATTTAATTTGATATATAAAAAATTGTAATATAATTTCTTTTAAAGTTTTTAACATACAAAATTTGTATATATTATAGAAACAAAAACAATACTTATCGCTTATGTTATCGCATTAGCATCGATAAGGTAACCGATGGATTTGGAGGCACGGATACATTGGCAATTAGGCTTTATCGATGGTGAATTCAAAAATTTATGCTTAATCGAACTAGTCGATATTGATATCGATTGTTTCGAACAAACTATTAAAAAGTAAACAAAACGCTTTACGCTTCGCCGTTTAAACGTTCATAGAATATTATACACTTTTTTTTTTCATTAATAAATGCAATTAAAAGTGAAAGGAAACATATGCAGCAGACTGTAAAAGTGAACGGCCAATCGTTGCGTGCTACAAAAAAAAAGCAAAACGAAAAGGAAAATTCTGCGTAGAAAACAAACCGGTCGGCGCTTATACATACACATTCATAAATAAACACACACACGCTGGTACAACATGCATATACAAAAAATACGGTGAAAATTGTTTGTCAACCAATGCAAAACGCGACGCATTTCAAAAAATAAATACAGAAAATATGTTAAGTAGAC